>OY740805.1:38590775-38705257 GCA_963514005.1 Raja brachyura
TCTTATACTATGACCCCTGATTCTGGACTCCCCAAACACCGGGAACATTTTAAGTCAAGTCAACTTTATTTGCCACACACACATACAAGATGTGCAGTGAAATGAAAGTGCCAATGCCTGCGGATTGTGCAAAAACTACAGAAACTAGACAAGAATCAAAATTTACATTTTTTTCAAGAGACACAACACAACAGTAAATTAGTCTATTGTGAGATAAGAGTTTACAGTCCCGATGGCCTGTGGGAAAAAACTCCGTCTCATCCTCTCTGTTTTCACACCGTGACAGCGGAGGCGTTTGCCTGACCGTAACAGCTGGAACAGTCCGTTGCTGGGGTTCCCCCATAATGTTGCTGGCTCTGGATCTACACCTCCTGGTGTATAGGTCCTGCAGGAGAACGAGTGTAGTTCCCATAGTGCGTTCGGCCGAACGCACTACTCTCTGGAGAGCCTTCCTGTTCTGGGCAGAGCTTTTTCCAAACCAGTTTGTGATTTTGCCGGACAAGATGCTTTCTACAGCCCCAGAGTAGAAGCACTGAAGGATCCTCAGAAAAACTCTGAATTTGCTCAGCTGCGTGTGTTGTCCATGTCAGATCCTCTGTGATGTGGACTCCCAGGTATTTAAAGCAGCTCACCCTATCCACAGTAGTCCCCTTTATCTCCAGTGGCGTGTACGTCCTCGGATGTTGTGCCCTTCTGGCCTCGGCGCTCCCGGCTTCATGAGGCGGCGGAGGCCGCGGACGAGCAGGGTGGTGGTGGTGAGGGTGAGCGGACGCGGGCCCCGCTGAAGCCTGGGTCGCCTTATATCTCCCCCCTCTTCCTCTACTACCCGCCGCCATTTTAATCCCTCGCCTTTTTATTGTTTGGCCGGGTTTTATTCCGGGTTTTTATTCCTTTTTGGCGGCGGCGGCGACGGCCATGGACGGAGTCGGTGCCGGTGTTGAAACCCCCGCTCCCGGCGGCTCGGGTCCGGACATGGTAACGGTCGCCAGGCCCGGCGTCGGCAGCCTCGCCGCTCTGCACAAAGCCAGGCCGTGCAAAGCGCTCTTCACCGGGGCCGCGCTCGGCATGGCCGCGACCTGCCAAGCGCCCGTGCTCAGCCCCGTCACCAACCTGGCCATCAACATGGCCAACCTGCGGGGCCTGGGCAGGTGAGGAGCTGGTTGTGACAGACAGGGGGGGGTGGAGAAGGTGGAGGGTGAGAGGTGTGGAAAATCATAGAGCAGACCACCTGGGCAGTATACAACGAGTTGCCACTTTTCTGGCAAAAGGGTGGGAAAGGTGGAGGGGGAGAGGAGTGGGAGATGGCTGGTGTGAGGGGGAGAAGGGTGGGGAAGGTGGAGGGAGCTCTAGGTGCTAGTGGAGTCGAGGGATATGGGGAGAAGGCAGGCACGGGTTATTGATTGGGGATGATCAGCCATGATTGCAATGAATGGCGGTGCTGGCTCGAAGGGCCGAATGGCCTCCTCCTGCACCTATTTTCTATGTTTCTATGTTTCTAAAGTCCACAATCAGTTCCTTAGTTTTTGTGACATTCAAGAGGAGGCTGTTGTCCAGACACCAGAGTGCCAGACCAGCCACTTCCTTCCGGTAGGCCTTCTCATCTTTATTGGAGATCAGGCCCACCGCCACAGTGTCATCAGCAAACTTGATGATGGAATTGGAGCTGAACCTGGCCACACAGTATTTCTCAGGCCACTTATGCTCCAACCCTCGTCAGGAGATAGGAGAACGGGCACGTGACGTCATGGGCTAGAGGGAGTGTCCTGGTACTTAAGGTCTCTCACATCGAGACCTAGAGGAGTCAACTCGTAGCTGAGCCCGAGAGTACAACCTCGCTCAGCACCAGCAACATTGGTTAGCGCACCAACTTAATGTGTCTCCACTGAATAAACGACACTTTGAACCTGCCTGACGTCTCACCTTTATTCACCACGTTTGGTGCCGCTACAATCGTCTATTTTGTACGTGAGAAAGTGAAAAGAAATAGCCCGTAAAGATGTAGAACGGGAGGAAGAATTAAAAAAAAAAAAAAAATTAAAAAAGGAAAATATAAGAAAATAAGATAAGATAAAAGGGATGTACCTACTTCATATCTTTACACACCCCTCACCAGGTCCTGATACCATTTATTTCCAAAGTTATGTTGCACCCTATGCTTGTAATAAGTCAATAAATGTCCAACAGGTGAATCACATTTTTGACATTTACTGCCCAATAATAATACAAAAAATTAGGGAGTGTTAATCCACCAAATTCTTTAGGTTTACACAAGTGTCTTCTTTGAATTCTATGGGATTTATAGTCCCATATAAAATGCCTGCTAGGACGAATCTCATGTCTTCGAGGTGTAACATTTCGGACATATTTGAAATCCATATTTTTACCGTTGGTGTGGGTGCATTTTTCCACAATTTAAGTATGAGTTTTTTTGCCGTTATTAAGCCATAATTAAGGAAACTCTTTTGGAACTAAGTCAGCACAAAGCTGACTTCCATTGTTCCAAATATAACCAATTCTGCGCCGGTTTCAATTTTATTTTAAGTAAAAATTTTTGTAAAAATCTCAAAGATTTCATTCCAAAATTTTTGGATTTTTATGCAAAAAACAAAGGAATGTGCTGCATCTTGAGATAAACATTTATCACGTGGGGGAAATATTTGGAAAGATTTTACTTATTTTAGTTTTCAAATAATATAATCTGTGTAGGATTTTAAATCGGATTAGAATATGTCTTACATTGATCGAGCATTTATGCACATACAGCAAGTGTTTATCCCTGCTCTCTTTCGAGATTTTTATAGATAGTTCTTGTTCCCAATCTATTCTAATTTTATCGGATGATGGTCAAAAAAAAAGTCAAGTCAAAAGAGTTTATTGTCATGTGTCCCTGACAGGACAATGAAAATCTTTCTTTGCATAGCACAACAGTGCAGGTGGTATTTCTATATTTAGGATGATATTATACAAGTATGATATTATGTCAGCTGAGTCCGCCTTTCTGTTCATAGCTTCGTCTAATAGGTCTGGAGTCAAAAATTGGTATTCTTGTGTATGTTTTTTCAAATAATCACGGATTTGAAAATATTTAAAATATTGATTACTTCTCAGATTGTATTTAAGTTGTAGTTGTTGGAATGATAAAAAATGTCCAGTTTCATACATGTCTCCAAACGTTTTAATTCCTATTCTTTCCCAATGTGTAAGTGATTTATCAATAGTGTATAGTTTAAACGATGGGTTATTGACTATAGGAGAGAGAAGTGATAGGTTTCTTAATTTAAGGGTTAATTTTATTTGTTTCCAAATTATAATAGTACTATGAATAATTGGATTTTTCTTGTATTTTCTTGTATTATTCAGTTTTATTGGTGAGAGAAGGATCGCTCCTATATTAAAAGGGGAACAATCCTCTTTCTCCATTACTATCCAATCCACCCGCTGGGCAGAATTGTCCAACAGGTGAATCACATTTTTGACATTTAACCATATAACCATATAACCCAATATCAAATACAGCACGGAGACAGGCCTTCTCGGCCCTTCTAGTCCGTGCCGACCATTTATTTTCCCCTAGTCCCATCTACCTGCACTCAGACCATACCCCTCCATTCCCTTCCCGTCCATATACCTATCCACTTTACTTTTAAATGTTAAAATCGATCCTGCCTCCACCACATCTGTTGGAAGATCATTCCACACAGCCAACACTCTCTGAGTAAAGAAGTTCCCCCTCATGTTACCCCTAAACTTCTGTCCCTTAATTCTCATGTCATGCCCTCTTGTTTGAATCTTCCCTACCCTCAATGGGAAAAGCTTATCCACGTCAACTCTGTCTATCCCTTTCATCATTTTAAAGACCTCAATCAAGTCCCCCTTAACCTTCTGCGCTCCAAAGAATAAAGACCTAACTTGTTCAACCTTTCTCTGTAACTTAGTTGCTGGAACCCAGGCAACATTCTGGTAAATCTCCTCTGTACTCTCTCTATTTTGTTGACATCCTTCCTATAATTAGGCGACCAAAATTGTACACCATACTCCAGAATTGGTCTCACCAATGCCGTGTACAATTTTAACATTACTTCCCTACTCCTATATTCAATGCTCTGATTTATAAAGGCCAGCACACCAAAAGCTTTCTTTACCACCCTATCTACATGCGATTCCACCTTCAGGAAACTATGCACAGTTATTCCTAGATCCCTCTGTTCCACAGCATTCCTCAATTCCCTACCATTTACCATGTACGTCCTATTTTGATTTGTCCTGCCAAGATGTAGCACCTCACACTTATCAGCATTAAACTCCATCTGCCATCTTTCAGCCCACTCTTCCAAATGGCCCAAATCTCTCTGTAGACTTTGAAAATCTACTTCATTATCCACAGCACCACCTATCTTAGTATCATCTGCATACTTACTTATCCAATTTTCCACCCCATCATCTAGATCATTGATGTACATGACAAACAACAGTGGACCCAACACAGATCCCTGAGGCACCCCACTGGTCACCGGCTTCCACCCTGACAAACAGCCATCCACCATTACTCTCTGGCATCTCCCATTCAGCCACTGTTGAATCCATCTTGCTACTCCGCCATTAACACCCAAAGATTGAACCTTCTTAACCAACCTTCCATGGGGAACCTTGTCAAAGGCCTTACTGAAATCCATATAGACAACATCCACTGCTTTACCCTCATCAATTTCCCTAGTAACCTCTTCAAAAAATTCAAGAAGTTTTGTCAAACATGACCTTCCAGGCACAAATCCATGTTGACTGTTCCTGATCAGACCCTGTTTATCCAGATGCTTATATATATTATCTCTAAGTATCCTTTCCATTAATCTGTCCACCACTGACGTCAAACTAACAGGTCTATAATTGCTAGGTTTATTCTTTGAACCCTTTTTAAACAATGGAACAACATCCGCAGTACGCCAATCCTCCGGCACTATTCCCGTTTCTAATGACATTTGAAATATTTCTGTCATAGCTCCTGCTATTTCTACACTAACTACTGCCCAATAATAATACAAAAAATCAGGGAGTGTTAATCCACCAAATTCTTTAGGTTTATACAAGTGTCTTCTTTGAATTCTATGGGATTTATAGTCCCATATAAAATTTGTGATATCAGAACCAATTTTTTGAAAAACGTTTTAGGTAAGTATATTGGTATTGATTGAAATAAATATAAAATTTGTGGTAGGAAGATCATTTTTATAGCAGTTATTCTGCCTATTAAGGACATCGGAAGTGTTTTCCAAAATTTAATCAGGGTATTTAATTTAGTAAGTAGGGGCATATAATTTGCATTGAATAAAGATTTATATTTTCTGGTGATTTCGATTCCCAAGTATTTAAATTTTTCTGTAGCAATTTTAAAAGGTGTGTCGAATCTTGAGGTTTTATCGTCATAATTTCACTTTTATTCCAATTTATTCTATATCCTGAGAAGGATCTGAATTCCTCTGTTAAATTTAATATATTTTGTATACTGATTCGCGATTTTGTAATGTACAATAGTACGTCATCTGCGTATAATTATATTTTATTATTTGAGTATTTTGTATTATAACCATGGATATTCAGATGTGTTCTTATGCTTTCAGCTCGGGATTCTTATCTTATAACCAACTGATTAATTTTGCAGGATTGAAATTGTTGGCCACACATTGTCAGTGATAGATGATGCTCTGCCGCTTGAAAAATTCGAGGAATCCCTTCTGATGAACACAGTGTTCAGAGAAACATTTGTCACCTTTAAGCCAGGTAAAATACTTTGACGTATTAATGAGTGGCAAAGATAGGCTGTCGTCTTTCAGTTTAGTTTAGTTACATAGAAACATAGAAAAAGTGTTTCCTCGTCTATGTTCTAAATGACTTACTCCTTATTCTTAAACTGTGGCCCCTGGTTCTGGACACCCCCAACATCGGGAACATGTTTCATGTCTCTAGCGTGTCCAAACCCTTAACAATCTTATATGTTTTAATAAGATATCCTCTCATCCTTCAAAACTCCAGAGTGTACAAGCCCAGCTGCTCAATTCTCTCAGCATGTGGCAGTCCCGCCATCCCGGGAATTAACCTTGTAAACCTACGCTGCACTCCCTCAATAGCAAGAATGTCCTTCCTCAAATTAGGGGACCAAAACTGCACACAATACTCCAGGTGTGGTCTCACTAGGGCCCTGTACAACTGCAGAAGGAGCCAATGGGCAGAAACCCGGTGGACAACAGGTCAGCGCTGAACTGGTCGGCACCCATTTAATCTGTGTCGTAAAATCCCAGTGAGCGTGGAAATAAAACCGTGGGGGGGGGGGGGGGCGTAAATGTGGGAAGAGTGAAAATAAACAGTGACTGAAATCAGAGCTGTCGGTCTTTTCGTTTTGAAGATAGACACAAAATGCTGGAGTAACTCAGCGGGACAATAGACAATTGGTGCAGGAGTAGGCCATCAGTCCTTCGAGCCAGCACCGCCATTCAATGTGATCATGGCTGGATCATCCCCAATCGGTACCCTGTTCCTGCATTTTCTCCATATCCCCTGCCTCGCTATCTTTAAGAGCCCTATCTAGCTCTCTCTTGTGAAAGTATCCAGAGAACCGGCCTCCACCGCCCTCTGAGGCAGAGAATTCCACAGACTGTGCAAAAAAGTGTTTCCTCGTCTCCGTTCTGGAAAATGCTGGAGTAACTCAGCGGGACAGGCAGCGTCTCTGGAGAGAAGGAACGGTCAGCATTTCGGGTCGAGACCCTTCTTCGGACTGAGAGTTGGGGCAGAGGGAATACGAGAGGTCTGGAAGGGACCGTAGCTCAAGGAAAATGTAGAATAGAACATTGTTAGCTAGCAAAGGTGACCACGAGGCATATAAAGTAAAATTTAATCAGGAGGACAGTCAAAGTAGTCCGAGAACTAGGAAGGGGGAGGGATGGAGAGAGAGGGGATGCAAGGGTGACTTGAAGTTAGACAAATCAATATTCATACCACTGGGGTGTAAGCTTCCCAAACGAAATATGAGGTGCTGTTCCTCCAATTTGCACTGGGCCTCACTCTGACAGCGGAGGAGGCCCAGGACAGAAAGGGGGGGGGGGGGGGGGGGGGGGTTATTGTGGTTAGCAACCGGGAGATCATGTAGGTCTAGGTGGACCAAGCAGAAATTGGAGGGCGTTTCTGCTCAGCTTCGAACTGTACTACAGTTAGACACAAAATGCCGGAGTAACTCAACGGGTCAGGCAGCATCTCTAGAGAGAAGGAATGGGTGACGTTTCGGGTCGAGACCCTTCTTCAGACTGAGGAGGGAGGGAAACTATAGATTCGAAAAGGTACAGAAAAGATCAATAGGCAATAGGTAGGTATGTTACAAAACTTACCTTGAGCTGTATTTCTGCCGCTCCCCGTGTGCGTGACTTTGGCGCCTTTCAGAGGGGGGCGGGCTTAAAGTGCCGTTTTTCTGCAGACTGGGAAAATCAATCCATGTCGGGCGATTTCGTTGCGGAAGAAAAATCGCTCCGACATTTCATTCATGAAGGTATTTTTAAATTACGCTAGATTATTTATTAACTAGAGTAATTTAAAAATCACCATCAAAAGTCATGAGCGCCGACAACGGGAAGGATTTTGCGTAGGGGAGAAAAAAGGTACACAGTTTATTTTTATATTAAAAGTTGTTTTTTATGGAGGCTTTAATCACATTTTCATGTTGCGAAATGGGGTCCAAAAAAATGTATGAACCAATAGTATTTTTCCTCCCGACGTCACCGCAAACCGCAACGTTCCAATCCACCGCATTCCACTAAAACCCACTCGCTAGTTGATTTAAATGGCCATTAATTTACAGGCATTAAACACTAAATTCCTTCCATTTGGCCCAGAAATTCATGAAAATGAGATTTAAAAATGATGTTATATTGTGGATTATTGTGTGAATGTTATTTGGACACTTAGGCAATTTAAAAAAAGTTTATCTTTTCTTAAGAAATGGATAGATGTTTAGATCTACTCATTGAATTTTGTAATTAGCTACAATTAGATAACTAACTAATTATATGCTTTAATTTCAAGTCATCCAAGTAAGATTGTTTCATATTTGTTTCAGAATGCTTCAATCTATAATAACTGAAAATTTCATTGAGTTCTCTTAATTTTTAAGAAAGTTATGGGCTTTTGACTATTCTAGATCGCTGCTTTTGAGAAGTCAATTGAAAGGCAATGGGGAACAAGATGCTAATTTCCGAGTATGTATATGGTCATAACTTTCTTAATACTGAAGATATGAAAGTGAATTAGGTGTCAAATTAAACTTCCTTTTATGCTTTATCTGATGGGATAAATTGCAGACTTGATTTTTAAAATCTCAAAATTTTGTAACATCGGTACAATAGGCAGGAGTAGGCCATTCGGCCCTTCGAGCTAGCACCGCCATTTAATGTGATGATGGCTGATCATCCCCAATCAGTACCCCGTTCCTGCCTTCTCCCCATATCCCCTGACTGCGCTATCTTTAAGAGCCCTATCTAGCTCTCTCTTAACATTATCCAGAGAACCGGCTTCCACTGCCCCCTGAGGCAGAGAATTCCACAGACTCACCACTCTCAGTGTGAAAAAGTGTTTCCTCATCTCCGTTCTAAACAGCTTACCCCTTATTCTTAAACTGTGGCCCCTGGTTCTGGACTCCCCCAACACCGGGAACATGTTTCCATCCTCTAGCGTGTCCAAACCCTTAATAATCTTATATGTTTCAATAAGATCCCCTCTCATCCTTCTAAACTCCAGAGTATACAAGCCCAACTGCTCCATTCTCTCAGCATATGACAGTCCCGCCATCCCGGGAATTAACCTTGCAAACCTTCGCTGCACTCCCTCAATAGCAAGAATGTCCTTCCTCAAATTAGGGGACCAAAACTGTACACTATACTCCAGGTGTGGTCTCACTAGGGCTCTGTACAACTGCAGAAGGACCTCTTTGCTCAGAGGTGGCACTGATGACCAAAGAGCCCACAATGGTCCATTGTTGTTTGTGGGTGAGGTGATAAGGGGGGGGATACGAACAGTAAAACTAGCAGGATGACTAGGGTGGGGGAGGGATGGAGAGAGAGAGGGGCTGCAGGGGCTACTTGAAATTTGATAAATTAGAGAAATGTGGAAACAGACCCTTCAGTCTGGAGATAATCAATAGGTGACCTTTCGGGGTCCAGTCCCTTCTACGGACTGACTTAGTCTGAGGACCTGCTCCCAGTCTGATCTCTCGACCCAAAAGGTCACCTTTTCTCCAGAGATGCAGCCCGAACGTCTGAGTTACTCCGGTATTGTGTGTCTATCTTTGCTGTAAACCAGCATCTGCAGTTCCTTCCAACTCATGTTTACCTATCTGTTGTGCTGCCGCAGACAGGAATGTCATTGGTTCTTTTCGAGACACACCAGGACTAAACACTTTTGAGTCATAAAATGCTCAGAGTCATAAAGTGATTCAGCGTGGTAACAGGACCTTCGGCCCAACTTGCCCATGCCAGCCAACACCTACTACACCAGTTACAGGCACGTGCCGTGAGTAATTACTCAGGGTAGGCACTCAGTCCGCATTAAAAAATAAACCGCGCATGCGCAGATTGTTCTCTCCGTTAAATAAATAAATAAATAAAAAACAGTGACATTTCAATTTGCCCAAGGCTTGCTAGTCCAAGACCAATTGGGGGAACAGTTCCTTTCACAGCATGTGTAGAGTCTGTGCCAGGGGTAAAGTTGTGGGGAAGGCACGAGTGTTGAGAAGGAGGGTGTCGGGGATACTGCCAGTAACTCACTCACTAGCCGCTACCGCAGCTCTCCGGGCGCGAAGCCACGCACTGTAGCTGGGGATAGAAGCAGCTCGGGGAGCTACGAGCGGCCACCGGGACCCGACAGCAGAACTGGCCGCCACTTCAGCGCCTTCTGCCGGCCCGCTCACCTTTGGCAGTGCTCTCCGTCGGAACACCTGTCACCTGCCATTCGCCGAATTCGCTCATGTCAGCGGCTTCCTGCAAATCCTTAAATTCCCACAGCCGAGTAACCTCAATCGCGCTGAATTTAAGGACATGAGTGAGGCCAGCGAGCGGCAGGAGAGAGACGGAGAGCTGCCAGAGGTAAGCGGGGACCGGCAGAAGGAGCTAAGGTGGCGGCTGGTTTCGCTGTCCGGCCCGGCGGCCACTCAGCCACCCGAGCTACTTCTCTCTCTCCCCCCCCCCCACCCCCCCCCCCCCCCCCCCCCCCGGCCTCAGAGCGGTGGCATTCCATGCCTCAGTGCAAGGAGCGTCGCAAGTGGATGCCCCCGACCCCTCATTCATAACATTTGTGCCCTCCCCGCAACTTTACCCCGGGCCAGACTCCCCAAACGCTGTGAAAGGAGCGCTCCCCCCGCCCTACACACCCCGGGAAATACGGTATTTAAAAACATAAACACAAAATGTACTAACCACATCATTGGTACATGACAAACCATAGTTGAAAACCCCGTCAAGAAACTTGCGCTGCGCATGCGCAGTAGACTGATGCGCATGCGCAGTGCTGCAAAGGCAGAATTTCTGCTGCCTTCAGCCCCGCTTGAAACTGACGGCTTCAGGCAGAGCTGACGGCACGTGGGCTGCACAGAGCTTCCCGTGTTACAAGCGCTGCGGATGAAAGGCACGGAGAATTATGCCTACCAAAGAGATCGATCTCTTACATAGGCATAATTCTCCCATGCCTTTATTATTTATATTTAGTTATTACTATGTTATAATTTTAGTCAGGGTAGGCAGTGCCTACCTTGCCTACCCTGACGGCACGTGCCTGACCAGTTACTACCAGCTCCACCAGTCCCATCTGCCAGCGTTTAGCCCATATCTCTCCAAATCTGTTATGTCATAAGGAAAAGGAGTAGATTTAGGCCATTCGGCCCTCCAAGTCTACTCTACCGTTCAATCATGCCTGATCTATAGACTATAGACAATAGGTGCAGGAGTAGGCCATTCGGCCCTTCATGCCAGCACTGCCATTCAATGTGATCATGGCTGATCATCCCCAATCAGTACCCCGTTCCTGCTTTCTCCCCATATCCCATGACTCGGCTAACTTTAAGAGCCAATCTAGATCTCCCTTCTCACCCCATTCTCCTGCCTTCTCCTCATAACCCCTGACGCCCATACTAATCAAGAATCTATCTATCTCTCCCTTAAAAATATCCACTGACTTAGCCTCCACAGCCTTCTGCAATAAAGAATTCCACACATTCAACACCTTCTGACTAAAGAAATGTCTCCTCAGCTTCTTCCATAAAGAACGTCTTTTAATTCTGAGGCTTAGACCCCTAGTCCTAGACTCTCCCACAAGTGGAAACATCCTCTCCACACCCACTCTATCCAAGCCTTTCACCATTCTGTATGCTTCAATGAGGTCCCCCCACATCCAAACTCCAGTACAGGCCCAGTGGTGACAAACGCTCATCATGGGTTAACCTACTCGTTCCTGGGATCTCTAGAAAAATATCCATATCTCTTGAAAAATAAAACCGTAGTCCTTATTGCAACCAAAGTCTGTCATAGTAGGTCTGCAGAAGGGTCCAAACCCGAAACGTCACCCATTCCTTCTCTCCAGTGATGCTGCCTGTCCCGCTGAGTTACTCCAACGTTTTGGGTCTTCCTTCTGTCATAATAGTTCATGGTTATGGTTTGTGCGCAGGCACAAGGTTCTGCAGATGCAGGTTTGCCAAAAAATATACAAAGTGCTGGAGTAACATAGGCTCAGACGGCATCTCCGGAGAACATCGCCAGTTCCTCGTGCCTTCATTTTTCAAGCAATCTGCAAAGGGGCAGAAAGATCCGAAGTTCCAATTATATATCTTCATATCTCAGTCAATAGTCAAGTTGATATGCAAGATACACACAAAAAGCTGGAGTAACTCAGCGGGACATGCAGCATCGCTGGAGAGAAGGATTGGGAGACGTTTCGGGTCAAGACCACATCTGGAGTATTGTGTACAGTTTTGGTCTCCTAATTTTTTGGAAGGACATCCTTGTGATTGAGGCAGTGCAGCGTAGGTTCACGAGATTGATCCCTGGGATGGTGGGACTGTCATATGCGGAACGATTGAAAAGAATAGGCTTGTATTCACTGGATTTGCGTAGGATGAGGGGGATCTTATAGAAAAATATAAAATTATAAAAGGACTGGACAAGCTAGAAGCACAAAAAATGTTTCTAATGTTGGGTGAGTCCTGAACCAGGGGCAAAAGTCTTAGAATAAAGGGGAGGCCATTTAAGACTGAGGTGAGAAAAAACGTTTTCACCCAGAGAGTTGTGAATTTGTGGAATTCCTTGCCACAGAGGGCAGTGGAGGCCAAATCGCTGGATGGATTTAAGAGAGAGTTAGATAGAGCTCTAGGGGCTAGTGGAATCAAGGGATATGGGGAGAAGGCAGGCACGGGTTATTGATTGGGGCCGATCAGCCATGATCACAATGAATGGCGGTGCTGGCTCAAAGGGCCGAATGGCCTCCTTCTGCACCTATTGTCTATGTTTCTATGAGAGCCTTCTTCAGACTTAAATCAAGAGCCGAAACGTCGCCCTTTCCCAGGACCGGATTTAGATGAAGAGTGGCCCTAAGCTATTTCACTTGTGAGCACCCCCCCCCTCCCAATCCCCCACCCCCACGACTAGAGGACCATGACAACCCGACAGTGACAGTGCGACATGTTTAGATCCTACTGTATGTTGTCATTAAACAGTTGGTTTTAAAATACATATTGGATTCACCACAGAGCAGGCGATGCTTTACCTGGATCGCCATTTGAAGCTCTGGAGTGCTAGGCCTGCTGCTTCAACATCATGGAACTGTGGTTTGCAGAGCTCCCAGCCTCGGGCCGCGCTGATTTCGACATTGCTGAGCCCTGGGATCCCTTTGCCGAGGGCCGCCAGCGTGTATCTCCACCCAGCTCAGCCTGTGGTCTTCGGGAGCGGTGGTCTGCGGTAGGAAGTGGCCGATTTGGAAGTCCAAGCCGCTGAGAATGTTCTCCCATTCCGACGTCGGATGGTGACCCCCAAATTTAATTGTTACAATGGCCATGGGGGGGGGTTTCAAGAGGAGGGGGTCCGTTGGAGATGGGTAAAGGGATCATCAATGGGCACGAGGACTCCTTGCCGTGGAAGAACGGTGTGAGGCGCAGGCGACGGAAGAAGAGCTCTAAATCTTCCAGTTTCTCGGCGTCCTCATCTCCGCTGACATCTCCTGGACAGACAACATCACAGCGGTCATCAGGAAGGCTCAGCAGTGGCTGCACTTCCTGAGGGTCCTCAGGAAGCACAACCTGGACTCCAACCTGCTGCTGACCTTCTACCGCTCGTCCATTGAGAGCCTGTTGACATACTGCATTACAGCATGGTACGGCAGCTGCACCATGGCAGACAGGGAGAGGCTTCAGAGGGTAGTTAGGGCAGCACAGAAGATCATCGGCTGCCCTCTCCCCTCTCTGATGGACATTTACACCTCCCGCTGCCTCAGCAGGGCGAAGAACATCATCAAGGACAGCTCCCATCCTGCATTTGGCCTGTTCAACCTGCTACCCTCAGGGTATTTATCCATTCTATTTATCCATTGTCTTTTTATAGATATGTATATAGCGCTGCAAAAACTGTGCACCTTATCCCCCCCCCCCCATTTTTTGTTTTGTTTTGCACTGAGTAGGAGCAGCTTTTAATCTCATTGTACATGTGTATAGTGACAATAAAAGGCATTCTGATTCTGATTCTGATGAAATCGCGGTGGGCGCGAAACCCGTTGAGGTGGGGACGGAGGGGGACAAAGGCGAGGCCAGGGCCGGCCTTAAGCCGATTGGACCGATTGCTATCAATTGGGCCGCGCGAGTAAGGGGGCCCCGTGCCAGACTAATCTACCCTCGGCTCGGGTAGATGTACTGCTGGTGGAGAGGGGAGTGAGGGGCAGAGAGATAGTAGAGGTGTGGAGGGGGAGGAAAGGGGTAGACGGGGAGGGGGGTGTGAGGGGGAGGTGGGCCGTTCCCTCATGGTCCCGGGGCAGCGCTCCCTCCCCTCCAGTCGCCGTGCTTCATGCACCCAGCCCCGGCTCCACTCCTCTCTCCCCGGGGAGATGCAGTGAACAATACACGGAGGGCCGGGCCGGGTGTTGGAGCAATGTATAAAAACCTCGGCCTCAACTCACACTCGTCCGCCCGGACCCCAGCATCCACTCCTGCCGCTGGCCCTCTCCCTCTCTTCTCTCCTTCCCTTCTTCCCTCCCTCCCTTCTCTCCTTCCCTCCCTCCTTCCTCTCTCGTTTCCCTTCTCTCATTCGCACCATCCCTTCTTTCTCTCCTTCCCTCCCTCCTTTCTCTACTTCCCTCCCTCCCTTCTGTCCTCCCTCCCTCCCTCCCTCCCTTCTCTCCCTCCCTCCCTCCTTCCCTTCTCTCCTTCCCTCCCACACACACATCACGCACAGACAACTAACACACAGTTAGAATGGGGAAGAAGCCCGAAGGGTAGGATGGGGCTGAAGCCCAAAATGTAATGCCTGGACTGGTTTTTCACCAATGGCTATTGGTTTTCCAGGATCTATTTAATTAAATTACTTCTTTTTTTTTCATTTCACAGTCACTAAAACAAGTGATATTGTAACTGTACTTTTCAGAGGTGATCTACACATTTTGTTTGTTACTTGTAGGCTTACAGGTATGCAATTTTATATTAAGAAGTAGCTTAGATCTGTTTGGTCCATTAAGTCACATGCACTTTTTAAGCGCACATTTTGATTACTTTCCATTCTACCGTAGACATATAAAGTCTATAATAGACTTTAATTATATTTCTATGAAGCTACAGAGCTTGGCGGGGAACCTGGGGCTCACCAAAATTGTTCCCAATTGGGCCCCGCACCTCCTAAGGCCGGCCCTGGGTGAGGCCTCTGCTGAGGACAGACAGTTCGGTATCTGAGAGGGGGAGGTCAGGGGGGATGGTGAACACATGGCAGGGATGGGGGTTGGGGCCAGAGGAAGACAGGTGAGTGGACTGAGGCCGAGGCGATGTCTGGTGCAGGGGTGGTGGGTGGTCAGGGAGGAGGGGGGGTATGAGGACTATAGTGTGGGTGGGGAAGAGCTGGGGTCACATGGTTTGAGGGGAATGGGGAAAACCCAGTGGAACAGCCACTGAGGTTACCAGGGTTAGGGGACTAGTACTAGGACCCAGTGCAGTCAAACCCAGGGGAGTGGAAATCTGCAGCGTGGAAACTTCAGGCCCGATGCTGAGTCCAGGCTGCAGGTAAGGCAACAGCTGCGGGCTGCTGAAGGACAGAGCAGTGGCCAGGATCAGCGGGCAAAGAGTAGGAGGTCCCAGTGGGCGGATGGTCGGTGGGGTGGCGAGGTTCGACGGGTCCGGTGAGGCAGCGAGGTGAGTAGACCCTCCTAGATCTCGAGGCCCTGAGCTTAAGCTTGACTAGCCTATACGTAAATCCGGCCCTGCCCGTTCCTTCTCTCCAGAGATGCTGCCTGTCCCGCCAAGTTACTCCAGCTTCTTGTGTCTACCTTCTGTTTAAACCAGCGGCTGCAGTTCCTTCCTACACAATTATCAAATGCAATTAGTTGAAATTGTTCAGAGACAAGAACACAAAGTATTCCAAGAGAATGTAATGAACTAACTGTCCCTCACTAGACTTTTTTGGTTTGACATTAATATTATAACTATGCAGACCTTGGACTTATTTATCTTCACTTTCTCTGTAACTGTAACACTTTCATTCAGTAATGCAGCATTCTGCACACTGGTGTTTAACTCTTTGCACTATCTGCTGTACTTGAGTATGGGTTGATTATACTCACATAATAGACTGGATTCCAGAACAAGGGGTCACAGTCTAAGGATAATGCGGAATTCCTTTAGGATCGAGATGAGGACAACATTCTTTACACAGCGAGTGGTGGGTCTCTGGAATTCTCTGCCACAGAAGGTCGTTGAGGCCAGTTCATTGGCTATATTCAAGAGGGAGTTGGATGTGGCTCTTGTGGCTAAAGGGATCAGGGGGTATGGAGCGAAGGCAGGTACAGGATACTGAGTTGGATGATCAGCCATGATCATATTGAATGGCGGTGCAGGCTCGAAGGGCCGAATGGCCTACTCCTGCACCTATTTTTCTATGTTTCTCTGTGCTATGATAGAACACAAAGTTTTCAATTGCCAACAATAAACCGATACCAAAGTCAATAGAAACATAGAAACATAGAAAATAGGTGCAGGAGTAGGCCATTCGGCCCTTCGAGCCTGCATCGCCATTCAATGTCATCATGCCTGATCATTCAACTCCATACCCCCTGATCCCTTTAGCCACAAGGGCCACATCTAACTCCCTCTTAAATATAGCCAATGAACTGGCCTCAACTACCTTCTGTGGCAGAGAATTCCACAAATTCACCACTCTCTGTGTGAAAAATGTTTTTCTCATCTCGGTACTAAAAGATTTCCCCCTTATCCTTAAACTGTAACCCCTTGTTCTGGACTTCCCCAACATCGGGAACAATCTTCCTGCATCTAGCCTGTCCAACCCCTTAAGAATTTTGTAAGTTTCTATAAAATCCCCCCTCAATCTTTTAATTTCTAGCGAGTACAAGCCGAGTGTATCCAGTCTTTCTTCATATGAAAGTCCTGACATCCCATAATGTCTGACAGTGATTTTAAACCCATTCAAAAATAATTTTCTACATTGACACAATAGCACAGTTGCAACCGATGCACGGCTGATAGATCAAACGCCAGAGACCCGGGTTTGATCCTGGCTGAGGGTGCTGTCTGTACGGAGTTTGCACATTCTACAAGGTTTACAAGGTTAATTCCCGGGATGGCGCGACTGTCATGTGCTGGAGCAGCTGGGCTTGTACACTCTGGAGTTTAGAAGGATGAGTGGGTATCTCATTGAAATATATAAGATTGTTAAGGGCTTGGACACGCTAGAGGCAGGAAACATGTTCCCGATGTTGGGGGAGTCCAGAACCAGGGGCCACAGTTTAAGAATAAGGAGTAAACCATTTAGAACGGAGACGAGGAAACACTTTTTCTCACAGAGAGTAGTGAGTCTGTGGAATTCTCTGCCTCAGAGGGCGGTGGAGGCAGGTTCTCTGGATGCTTTCAAGAGAGAGCTAAATAGGGCTCTTAAAAATAGCAGAATCAGGGGATATGGGGAGAAGGCAGGAACGGGGTACTGATTGGGGATGATCAGCCATGATTACATTGAATGGCGGTGCTGACTCGAAGGGCCAAATGGCCTCCTCCTGCACCTATTGTCTATTGTCTGTTGTTCTCCCTGTGACCACGTGGGTTTTCTCCGGGTGCTCCGGTTTCCTCCTACGCTCCAAACAACGACAGGATGGTAGGTTAATTGGCTTCGGTAAATTTGGAAATTGTCCCGAGTGTGCAGGCTTGTGCTGGTGTTCGCTGGGCCAAAGGGGCTGTTTCCATGCTGTATTCCGAAAGGGCAGTCACGGTGGCGCAGCGGTAGAGTCGCGGCCTTACAGCGAAGGCAGCGCCAGAGACCCAGGTTCATTCCCGACTATGGGTGCTGTCTGTACAGAGTTTGCACGTTCTCCCCGTGACCTGCATTTAAGAATAAGGGGTAAGCCATTGAGATCGGAGACGAGGAAACACTTTTTCTCACAGAGAGTTGTGAGTCTGTGGAATTCTCTGCCTCAGAGGGCGGTGGAGGCCGGTTCTCTGGATATTTTCAAGCGAGAGTGAAAGTAAATCCAAAGGGTTTCTACAGCTATATTAATAGCAAAAGGATAACAAGGGATAAAATTGGTCCATTGGAGAGACCGAGTGGACAGCTATCTGCAGAGCCAAAAGAGATGGGGGAGATATTGAACAATTTCTTTTCTTCGGTATTCACCAAGGAGAAGGATATTGAATTATGTGAGGTAAGGGAAACTAGTAGAGTAGCTATGGATACTATGAGTTTCAAAGTAAAAGAAGTGCTGGCACTTTTGAAAAATATAAAAGTGGATAAGTCTCCAGGTCCTGACAGGATATTCCCTAGGACATTGAGGGAAGTTAGTGTAGAAATAGCCGGGGCTATGACAGAAATATTTCAAATGTCATTAGAAACGGGAATAGTCCCCGAGGATTGGCGTAATGCGCATGTTGTTCCATTGTTTAAAAAGGGTTCTAAAAGTAAACCTAGCAATTATAGACCGGTTAGTTTGACTTCAGTGGTGGGCAAATTAATGGAAAAGATACTTAGAGATAATATATATAAGTATCTGGATAAAGAGGGTCTAATTAGGAACAGTCAACATGGATTTATGCCTGGAAGGTCATGTTTGACTAATCTTCTTGAATTTTTTGAAGAGGTTACTAGGGAAATTGACGAGGGTAAAGCAGTGGATGTTGTCTATATGGACTTCAGTAAGGCCTTTGACAAGGTTCCTCATGGAAGGTTGGTTAAGAAGGTTCAAATGTTGGGTATAAATGCAGGAATAGCAAGATGGATTCAACAGTGGCTGAATGGGAGAAGCCAGAGGGTAATGGTGGATGGCTGTTTGTCGGGTTGGAGGCAGGTGACTAGTGGGGTGCCTCAGGGATCTGTGTTGGGTCCTTTGTTGTTTGTAATGTACATCAATGATCTGGATGAAGGGGTGGTAAATTGGATTAGTAAGTATGCAGATGATACCAAGATAGGGGGTGTTGTGGATAATGAAGAGGATTTCCAAAGTCTACAGAGTGATTTAGGCCAGTTGGAAAAATGGGCTGAAAGATGGCAGATGGAGTTTAATGCTGATAAATGTGAGGTGCTACACCTTGGCAGGACAAATCAAAATAGGACGTACATGGTAAACGGTAGGGAATTGAAGAATACAATTGGACAGAGGGATCTGGGAATAACCGTGCATAGTTCCTTGAAGGTGGAATCTCATATAGATAGGGTGGTAAAGAAAGCTTTTGGTATGCTAGCCTTTATAAATCAGAGCATTGAGTATAGAAGCTGGGATGTAATGTTAAAATTGTACAAGGCGTTGGTGAGACCAAATCTGGAGTATGGTGTACAGTTTTGGTCGCCCAATTATAGGAAGGATGTCAACAAAATAGAGAGGGTACAGAGGAGATTTACTAGAATGTTGCCTGGGTTTCAACAGCTAAGTTACAGAGATAGGTTAAATAAGTTAGGTCTTTATTCTCTGGAGCGTAGAAGGTTAAGGGGGGACTTGATAGAGGTCTTTAAAATGATGAGAGGGATAGACAGAGTTAATGTGGACAAGCTTTTCCCTTTGAGAATAGGGAGGATTCAAACACGAGGACATGACTTTAGAATTAAGGGACAGAGGTTTAGGGGTAACATGAGGGGGAACTTCTTTACTCAGAGAGTGGTAGCGGTGTGGAATGAGCTTCCAGTGGAAGTGGTGGCGGCAGGTTCGTTGGTATCATTTAAAAATAAATTGGATAGGCATATGGATGAGAAGGGTATGGAGGGTTATGGTATGAGTGCAGGCAGGTGGGACTAAGGGATAAAAGTTGTTCGGCACGGACTTGAAGGGCCGAGATGTCCTGTTTCCGTGCTATAATTGTTATATGGTTATATGGAGAGCTAGACAGGGCTCTTAAAGATTGCGTAGTCGGGGGATATGGGGAGAAGGCAGGAACGGGGTACTGATTGGGGACGATCAGCCATGATCACATTGAATGGTGGTGCTGGCTCGAAGGGCCGAATGGCCTACGCCTGCACCTATTGTCTATTGTCTATTGACCTGCGTGGGTTTTCTCCGAGATCTCCAGTTTCCTCCCACACTCCAAAGACGTCCAGGTTTGTAGGTTAATTGGCTTGGTAAATGTAAAAATTGTCCTTAGAGGGTGTGGGATAGTGTTAATGTGCGGGGATCGCTGGTTGGTGCAGACCCGGTGGGCTGAAGGGCCGGTGTCCACACTGTCTCCAAAAACTAAAAAAAAACTACAAACAAAGTTTAAAAAACACATCCTGAACCAATCTTTCTATTTGCTGTAACTCCCTGGTCAATTTGTCCCTTCCCACTCAAACCACCCCCTCCCCTAGCACTTTCCCTTGCAACCGCAGGAAATGCTACACTTGTCGCTTTACCTCCCCCCTTGACTCCATCCAAGGACCAATCCATTCTTTCCAGGTAAGGCAGAGGTTCGCCTGCACCTCCTCCAACCTCATCTATTGCATCCGCTGTTCTAGGTGTCAAGTGCAGGCTTGGCGATTGCTTCGCCCAACAGCTCCGTTCAGTTCGCAATGACCAACCTGATCTCCCGGTGGCTCAGCACTTCAACTCTCCCTCCCATTCCAAATCCGACCTTTCTGACCTGGGGCTCCTCCATGGCCAGAGTGAGTCCCACCGCAAATTGGAGGAGCAGCACCTCATATTACGCTTGGGTAGTTGGGTAGTTTACACCCCAGAGGTATGAACATTGACTTCTCCAATTTCAGGTAGTCCTTGCTTTCTCCCTCCTTCCCTTCATCGGAGCTCTCCCACAGCCTACTGTCTCCGCCTCTTCCTTTCTTCTTCCCGCCACCCCCCCCCCCCCCCCCCCCCCTGCCAACCTCCCCATCAGTCTGAAGAAGGATCTGGACCGGAAACGTCACCTATTCCTTTTGATCCATAGGTGCTGCCTCACCCGCTGCGTTTCTCCAGCATTTTTCTCTACTTTCTATTTGCTGCAGTAACTTGCCATTTATAAATCAGAATAAACAATGCAGTTACCATATCACATTATCCAAAAACTTCTGAAAACCTTTCTTACCCACTACAGTCCTCCAATAATGTTCGACAAGCACCCACTATTACCCACGGAAGCAGATCTGTCTTCCTCTTCCTACATTCAAGAATCAAGAGTTAAGAGAGTAAAGTCAAGAGCATTTAATTGTCATATGTACCAAAAAAACACAATTAAATCTTCTTGGCTGCAGCTTAAGAGGCCTGTTAAGGCAATAACATACAGATATAATGATCACAGCCACACTGCGAGGGCCAGGAAACGATCGGGTAAGATCATCTCTGACCCATCTCATCCTGGCCACAAACTCTTTGAATCACTTCCCTCTGGAAGGCGATTCCGGACTGTCAAAGCTGCCACAGCCGGACGTAAAAACAGCTTTTTTTCCACGAGTAGTAGCTCTGCTCAATATCCAAAAATCTGTAGCCTCCTTTTCTGGTATTTTATTGAATTCACATGTGTAATCAATAATGTTTTATTGTTAATGTTTTATGTGTCATTCCTAACTGTCGCTGCCTGTCATGTTGTCACTTGTGGGCGGAGCACCAAGGCAAATTCCTTGTATGTGTACACTTGGCCAATAAACGTATTCATTCATTCAACATGACCATCACGGTGCAAACAGCACTGTCCATCATGCTGGAAAAACTCAATGGGTCAGGCAGCACCTCTGGAGATAAGCAATAGTTGAGGCTCCAGGTCGAGACCCTTCTTCAGACTGAGATTCTGGGGAGAGGGAAACTAGGGGTATGAAAGATTAAAGATTCAAGATTCAAGAGAGGTTATTGTCATGAGTCCCAGATAGGACAATGAAATTCTTGCTTACAGAAAGGTATAGAACAGATCACAGACGGCACCGATGACCAAAGAGCCCACAATGGTCCATTGTTGGCTGTGGAGGAAGTGATAACAAACAGTAAAACTAGCAGGACGACTAGGGTTGGCTGGGGGGAGCGGGGGTGGAGAGAAAAGGGACCATAGACACATAGCCCACATAGTGGCTCATAGTTGCTGAGGTTAGCGTTGTGCAGTGTTCAAAGGCCTGATGGTTGTTGGGAGGAAACCCTTCCTGGTGGTCACTAGTTTTCAGACTACTGTAAGATCGTAAGTGATAGGAGGAGAGTTATGCCACTCGGCCCATCTATTCTACTCCGCCATAGTTCCGGTGGTAGCAGTGAGATGAGAGCGTGGCCAGGGCAATGTTGGTCTCCGAAGAAGGGTCTCCACCCGAAACGTCACCCATTCTTTTTCTCCAGAGATGCTGCCTAGCCCGCTGAGTTACTCCAGCTTGTTGGGTCTATCTTGGGTCTTTAATGATATCGGCTGCCTTGTTGAACAGCGCCTTCCGCCGATCCCGATGGGTGGGTAATTCAGTACGTGTCAGGCTGCTTCTAGTACTCTCTGTAATATCATCATC
Organism: Raja brachyura; assembly: GCA_963514005.1. The sequence continues at coordinate 38,612,918 of OY740805.1, forward strand.
CCATCAAACTCCCCCAGGCCTTACAACTCGCGTACACACATGGGGTTGGGGGGGGGGGGGGGGTTCTCGTGGCCATGTAACTCACCGGGGAAGAAACCCCAGTGCACCCGGAGGAAACCCACGCGGGTCACAGGGAGAACGTGCAAACTCCGCGCTGACAGCACTGACTGGAGGTCAACATCGAAACTAGTAGGTCCCACGAAGGTAGAAGGGAGAGGATGAGTCTGAAGAAGGGTCCCGACCCAAAACATCATCTGTCCATGTTCTCCACAGATGCTCCCTGACCCGCTGAGTTACTCCAGCACTCTGTGTAACGTCACCTATCCATGTTCTCCACAGATGCTGCCTGACCCGCTGAGTTACTCCAGCACTCTGTGTAACGTCACCTATCCATGTTCTCCACAGATGCTGCCTGACCCGCTGAGTTACTCCAGCACCTTGTGCCTATCGTTGGTGAAAACCGGCGCCTGCAGTTCTTTTATGTCTACATGTCAGTCCCTCGAATCTGAGAGGCATCGGCTCGGCTATTTGCTGCTATGTTGTACCAGCGTTTTAAACACGACCCTTGGCGTGGTGGGTCTTAAATCGCGGTGCTGATGCAGGAGCCATGAGACAGGGTGAAACGAAGTGGAAACTTAAATCTCACCCAGCCCTTCCTCCATCCCCACCCTGCTCTGTCCTGTCCTCCCCCTCCCCTCCCCTCCCCCTCCCCTCCCCCTCTCCCCTCCCCCTCCTCCACCCCCCTTATCCTTCCCCTCCCCCCTCCCCATTGAAAATCGTCCCTTGAACCTCATTCCGTCTGGACACTCTGGCGTGAGAGGGCGCAGCAGCGAAGCTGCCTTAAAATGACTTCTGGGAAACAGAACGAGGTTTTGAATTGTCCGGTCTGCCAGAAATCGTTCACCGACCCGGTTTCGCTGGACTGCGGCCACACCTTCTGCAAGCCCTGCATCGCGGCGACGTGGAGCAAGAAAGGATCGAACTCTTGTCCCGAGTGCGGCGAGGTCTCTTCGGGCACAAACGTCGGGGTGAATCGGGCGGCCGCCGAGAAGGCGCGGAGCTTCAAAGTGGATTTCACACAGAGGGGGAGCAAAGCCAACTGCAGGGAACACCAGGAAGAAGCGATGCTCTTTTGTGAGAACGACAAGGAGGTGATCTGTCTGAAATGCGTGGCCGCGCCGGAGCATGGAGACCACCGCTTTATGTCCATTAACGAGGCCGCCGAGACCTACAAAGTAATGCCACCCACACCCTTCGAATCTGATACCCCGTTCTCTGGGAAGGAGCTGAGGCAGTGCAGCGTAGGTTCACGAGATTGATCCCTGGGATGGCGGGACTGTCATATGAGGAGAGATTGAAAAGACTAGGCTTGTATTCACTGGAGTTTAGAAGGATGGGGGGGTTATCTTATAGAAACATATAAAATTATAAAATGACTGGACAAGCCAGATGCAGGGGAAAAATTCCCAATGTTGGGCGAGTCCAAAACCAGGGGCCACAGTCTTAGAATAAAGGGGAGGTCATTTATGACTGAGGTGAGAAAAAAAAAATCACCCAGAGAATTGTGAATTTGTGGAATTCCCTGCCACAGACGGCAGTGGAGCCCAAATCACTGGGTGGATTTAAGAGAGAGTTAGATGGAACTCTAGGGGCTAGTGGAATCAAGAGATATGGGGAGAAGGCAGGCACGGGTTATTGATAGGGGACGGTCAGCCATGATCACAATGAATGGCGGTGCTGGCTCGAAGGGCCGAATGGCTTCCTCCTGCACCTATTGTCTATGTTTTCTATGTTTCACTGCAGATGCTGGCTGAAACCGAAAATGGACACGCAATGTGTTAAAGAAGGAACTGCAGATGCTGGAGAATCGAGGGTTACACAAAAAGCTGGAGAAACTCAGCGGGTGCAGCAGCATCTAAGGAGCGAAGGAGATAGGCGACGTTTCGGGTCGAGACTCTTCTTCAGACTGTGTCTGAAGAAGGGTCTCGACCCGAAACGTCGCCTATCTCCTTCGCTCCTTAGATGCTGCTGCACCCGCTGAGTTTCTCCAGCTTTTTGTGTAACCCCCAATGGACACGCAATGCTGGAGTAACTCAACGGGTCAGACAGGTGGACAAAAATGCTGGTGAAACTCAGCGGGCGAGGCAGCATCTATGGAGCGACGGAATAGGCGACATTTCGGTTCGAGGCCCTTCTTCAGACCTCGCTCCATATCGATGCTGCCTCACCCGCTGAGTTCGTCCAGCATTTTGTCTACCTACGATTTTTTTTTCCAGCATCTGCAGTTCTTTCTTAAACGAAGGAACTGCAGGTGCTGCTTTCAAACCGAAGATAGACACAAAATGCTGGAGGAACACAGCGGGGCAGGCGAGGCAGCATCTAGTCATGTTGTGAGTTACTCCAGCATTTTGTGTCCTATCTTCGGAAACGTGGAAGGTATTGGGAATGAAGGCGGCTCCCGCTGGCACGGGTTCGATCCTGATCTCCGGAGATACCTGCTTTAAGTTTACAAGTGTTCGCTGCCCTGGGTGCGTGGATTTCTTAATACATATCACAAAGTTACCTGTACATTACCCGCCCTCGTCACCGCCGGTGGAGTGAGCTGCGGGCGAAGCGGGCGTATAAAGTCCCTAAGGCTCGTTAGGTACCGTGACGAGAAAGTCATGAGATAGAGGAATATTGGAGAAGGGTGGATGGGAGAAACTGGATTCGGAAAGCGGAACAAATATTTTCCAAACGCCAGCGAATTCAGAGTTTGATGTCCCCACGTTGAACGTTTTGCCCTTGCCTTCTCCCTCCTCCCCCTCCTCCCAGTTCCCAGCTCTCCTTCTAGTCCTACTGTCTCCGCCTCTTCCTTTCTCCCCCACCCACCCCCACAGTCAGAAGAAGGGGCTCGACCCGAAACGTCGCCTATTCCTTCGCTCCATAGATGCTGCCTCACCCTCTGAGTTACTCCAGCATTTTTGTCTGCCTTCGATTTTTCCAGCATCCTTCTTAAACGACGGGACAGACAGCGTCTCTGGAGAAAGGGAATAGGTGACGTTTCGGGTCGAGACGCTTCTTCAGACTGAACTGTAAAGCCTTTTCATCTCCAGCCTTTGTCACCCATCTGCCAAATACCCCCCCCCCCCCCCCCCCCGCCCCCTAACCTGTGTCGACCTGTCGATCTGAAGAAAGCTATTTACAATATATATTAATGATTTGGACGAGAGAATTCAATGCAACATCTCCAAATTTGCAGATGACACCAAGCTGGGGGGTATAGTTAGGTGTGAGGAGGATGCTTGGAGACTGCAGGGTGATTTGGATAGGCTGAGTGAATGGGCAGATGCATGGCAGATGCCGTATAATGTGGATAAATGTGAGGTTATCCACTTTGGTGGCAAAAACATGAGGGTAGACTATTATCTGAATGGTGGCAGATTAGGAAAAGGGGAGATGCAACGAGACCTGGGTGTCATGGTACACCAATCATTGAAAGTAGGCACGGTTACACAAAAAGCTGGAGAAACTCAGCGGGTGCAGCAGCATCTAAGGAGCGAAGGAGATAGGCGACGTTTCGGGTCGAGACCCTTCTTCAGACTGTGTGAAACTGTCTTCGTAGGGAGGAGGAGAACTTCTTCAAAGTAGGCATACCTTGAGGAGATATCGCAGTGGAGGAGACAAAGTGTTAAAGAAGGAACTGCAGATGCTGGAGAATCGAGGGTTACACAAAAAGCTGGAGAAACTCAGCGGGTGCAGCAGCATCTAAGGAGCGAAGGAGATAGGCGACGTTTCGGGTCGAGACCCTTCTGAAAGTAGGCATGCAGGTGCAGCTGGCAGTGAAGAAAGCAAATGGTATGTTAGCATTCATAGTGAAAGGATTTGAGTATAGGAGCAGGGAGGTTCTACTGCAGTTGTACAGGGTTTTGGTGAGGCCACACCTGGAGTATTGTGTACAGTTTTGGTCTCCAAATCTGAGGAAAGACATTCTTGCCATAGAGGGGGTACAGAGAAGATTCACCAGACAGATTCCTGGGATGTCAGGACTTTCATATCAGGAAAGACTGGATAGACTCGGCTTGTACTCGCTGGAATTTAGAAGATTGAGAGGGGATCTTATAGAAACGTACAAAATTCTTAAAGGGTTGGACAAGCTAGATGCTGGAAGATTGTTCCCGATGTTGGGGGAGTCCAGAACAAGGGGTCACAGTCTAAGGATAAGGGGGAATTCCTTTGGGATCGAGACGAGGAAAACATTCTTTACACAGAGAGTGGTGAGTCTCTGGAACTCTCTGCCACAGAAGGTAGTTGAGGCCAGTTCATTGGCTATATTTAAGAGGGCGTTAGATGTGGCACTTGTGGCTAAAGGGATCAGGGGGTATGGAGAGAAGGCAGGTACGGGATACTGAGTTGGATGATCAGCCATGATCACATTGAATGGCGGTGCAGGCTTGAAGGGCCGAATGGCCTACTCCTGCACCTATTTTCTATGTTTCTATGTCTCGACCCGAGACGTCACCCATTCCTTCTCTCCAGAGATGCTGCCTGTCCCGCTGAGTTCCTCCGGCATTTCGTGTCTATCTATCTTCGGTGTAAACCAGCATCGGTAGTTCCTCCCTCCGCATATCGCCTTGTCGCTGTGCACTGGGCACGGTGGCACAGCGGTAGGGTTGCTGCCTCACCCGCTGTGTTCCTCCAGCATTTTGTCCACCTTCGATTTTTTTTCCCAGCATCTGAAGTTCTTTCTTAAGCGAAGGAACTGCAGACGCCGGTTTGAAACCGATCCTGACCACGGGCGCTGTCTGTACGGAGTTTGCACGTTCTCCCCCGTGACCTGCGTGGGTTTTCTCCGTGTGCTCCGGTTTCCTTCCGCACTCCAATGAAAAATGTGGTGATTTGTGGGCTAATTGGCTTCGCTAAACATTGTAAATAGTTCCTCGTGTGTTTAGGGTGGTGTGGGGGGGGGGGGGGGGGGGCGCTTGTGCGGGGGCACGTACCCGATGGGCCGAAGGGTCTGTTTCCCCGCTGTATCTCCAAACAATGGACAATAGGTGCAGGAGTAGGCCATTCGGCCCTTCGAGCCAGCACCGCCAATCAATGGCTGATCATCCACAATCCCGTTCCTGCCTTCTCCCCATATCCCCTGACTCCGCTATCTTTAAGAGCCATATCTAGCTCTCTCTTGAAAGTATCCAGAGAACCTCCACCGCCCTCTGAAGCAGAGAAATCCACAAGCTCACAACTCTCTGTGAGAAAAAGTGTTTCCTCCGTTCTAAGTGGCTTATCCCTTATTCTTAAACTGTGACCCTTGGTTCTGGCCCACTGAGTTACACCCAGCATTTTGGCCTTCATAACAAGAGGATTTCAGAATCGGAGGTTCTTCTGCAGTTGTATAGGGCTCGGGTAAGACCACATCTTGTGTATTGTGTACAGTTTTGGTCTCCTAATTTGGGGAAGGACATCCTTGTGATTGAGGCAGTGCAGCGTAGGTTCACGAGATTGATCACTGGGATGGCGGGACTGTCATATGAGGAAAGATTGAAAAGACTAGGCTTGTATTCACTGGACGAGGGGTTCTTATAGAAACTTCTATAATTATAAAAGGATTGGACAAGCTAGATGCAGGAAAAATGTTCCCAATGTTCGGCGAGTCCAGAACCAGGGGCCACAGTCTTAGAATAAAGGGGAGACCATTTAAGACTGAGGCGAGAAAACACTTTTTCACCCAGAGAGTTGTGAATTTGTGGAATTCCCTGCCACAGAGGGCAGTGGAGGCCAAATCACTGGATGTTTTTAAGAGAGAGTTAGATAGAGCTCTCGGGGCTGGTGGAAGCAAGGGATATGGGAAGAAGGCAGGCACGGGTTATGGATTGGGGACGATCAGCCGTGATCACAATGAATGGCGGTGCTGGCACGAAGGGCAGAATGCCCTCCTCCTGCACCTATTTTCTATGTTTCTATGTGTCTTCCACCCATCACTTGGCAGGCTTTGCCCCGATCAGGTTTCTCCACCAACCAAAAACAGTCTGAAGAAGGGCCCCGACCCAAAACATCGTCTCTTAATTCGCTCCACCCGCTGAATTACTAGAGCGCTTTGCATTTCGTCTCGATGTCAAGCATCAGTGTTTGTAAGCACGGTTTGCAAGTTTATCTTGAATTTGGAGATACAAGCTGTTCAGCCCGCCGCGTTGCGCCGACCAGCGATCACCCCGTACACTAAAGGGCCTGTCCCACTTGGCGGCGTGATGACCTATTGACGCGCGGTGTTTTTTTCAAGTGTCGCAACATTTTTCTTGTCGCCGCTGGAGGTTGAAATGTTCAAAATCTTTTGGCGACACTGATATGATGCCAGCAGTCGCCAAACAAAATCGGCAGGTGGGACAGGCCCTAACACTATCCTACACGCTAGGGAAAATTTACATTTTACAGAAGGCAATTAACCTGCAAACATGTACTTCTTTGGAGCGGGAGAGGAAAGGGGAGGACCCGGAGAAAACCCACGTGGTCAGATGACAATAGACAATAGGTGCAGGCGTAGGCTATTCGGCCCTTCGAGCCAGCACCGCCATTCAATGTGATCATGGCTGATCATCCCAAATCAGTACCCCGTTCCTGCCTTCTCCCCATATCCCATGACTCCGCTATCTTTAAGAGCCCTATCTAGCTCTCTCTTGAAAGCATCCAGAGAACCGGCCTCCACCGCCGTCTGAGGCGCTCGACATCGATGTGGATTCCTGGGAGAGCCTTGCAGCTGACCGCACGAGGTGGAGAGGGTACCCTGAACCAACATCTCAAAACCGGGGGGACGAGAAACTGTTGAACGCAGCGGCAGGCAAGCGGGCACGCAGAAAGGAGCGCAGCAACTTCAACAAACCAGAGACCACACACAAATGTGACCTTTGCCACAGAGACTGTCACCCCCTGCATTGGTCTCTTCAGCCACAAGCAACGCAGCTCCAGCCGAGGTTTGGAGCAAACAGCCAACAACTAGGATGCATCATCCATGGTCAGTCATGACCAGGTGGGGGGGGGGGCTTAATAGGGAGGGCGCGCAAATCCCGTGCCGTCTGTGGTGCTGTGAGGCAGCAGCTCTACCGTTGACGTGCAATACAATTTACCGCTGCTAAACCGGACTTCTGTTTTTGTGCCATTCCTAGGATCGGCTGAAAAAATCGTATAATACGCTCACAGAGAAGCAAACGATGGTTATTGACTTGGAGCGGCAGCAGAGACTGAAGTTGACCAAGATTAAGGTAAGCTCTCCATGTGCTCACAGCTTGTAAGCATTAGAATGCTACAGCATGGAAACAGGCCCTTCGGCCCAACTTACCCCCCAGCATGTCCCATCTACACTAGTTCCACCTGCCTGCATTTGGCCCATATCCCTCCCAACCTGTCCTATCTACATACCTGTCCAAAAAATGTTTCTTCAACGTTGCGATAGTACCTTCCTCAACTACCTCCTCCGGCAGGACGTTCCATGCACCCACACCCTTTGTGTGGGAAAGTTACCCCTCAGGCTTCTATTAAATCTCCCAAGACTTGAGGACCTGAGCTTTCGGGCAGTGGTTGGGCAATGTCTCTCTATAGCTCAGGCCCTCAGGTCCTGGTGATATCCACGTAAATCTTCCCAGAAGAGTGTGAGGAGACTTGATTGAGGCACATGTTAGTCTTAGAGACAATAGACAAAAAACAATAGGTGCATGAGTATGGCATTTGGCCCTTCGAGCCAGCACCACCATTCAATGTGATCATCGCTGATCATCCCCAATCAGTACCCCGTTCCTGCCTACTCCCCATGTCCACTGACTCCGCTATCTTAAAGAGCCCTATCTAACTCTCTCTTGAAAGTATCCAGAGAACCGGCCTCCACCGCCCTCTGAGGCAGAGAATTCCACAGACTCACAACTCTGTGTGGAAAAAGTGTTTCCTCGTCTCCGTTCTAAATGACTTACCTCTTATTCTTAAACTGTGGCCCCTGGTTCTGGACCCCCCCAACATCGGGAACGTGTTTCCTGCCTCTAGCGTGTCCATACCTTTAATAATCTTATATGTTTCAATGAGATATCCTCTCATCCTTCTTGGAGTCTGACAATGCCAATGTGCAGAAGATGTTCCCTCTTGCGAAATGTCAGAGATGCTGCCTGTCCCACTGAGTTACTCCAGCATTTTGTGTCTATCTTCGGTTTAAACCAGCATCTGCAGTTCCTTCCTACACTAGTGTACCCCACCACCATGGAAATATTCCAAAAAAGGGACATCCCCCTCAGTTTGGTTTCATTTATTGTCACGTGTTAATAAGGGGTGGGCCATTTAGAACTGTGGTGAGGAAAAACGTTTTCACCCAGAGAGTTGTGAATCTGTCGAATTCTCTGCCTCAGAAGGCAATGGAGGCCAATTCTCTGGATGCTTTCAAGAGAGAGTTGGATAGAGCTTTTACAGATAGCGGTGTCAAGGGAAATGGCGAGAAAGGCAGGAACGGGGTACTGATTGTGAATAATCAGCCATGATCACAGTTAATGGCGGTGCTAGCTCGAAGGGCCAAATGGCCTACTCCTGCGTCTATTGTCTATTGTCTATTGTCTATTAATATTGTCTTCAACTAAACATTGTCGTTTAAAAATAAATGGCCTCTTCTCTTAATATCTAAATTATATGGTCAATAAGTTAAAAAAAGTCCTCCTTTTATTTAATAGTCTGCTGTTTTCAAAGTTATGTGAACATTGTATTATTGGGTTGCAACCTTGAGCTGAACATGCTGTACTTCATGTGGGGATGGCAGAATGACGCAGCGGTAGAGTTGCTGCCTTTCAAAGGGCCTGTCCCACTTTGGCAATTGTCATGATCGTAGCAGGTCGCCAGAAAAAACGGCGACTGGGCCCCCCTACGACAATGTCTACGACACGCTGCAACAACCTAATGGACATCAAGCTACCGACCACCAGCAACCCAATCAGTGCGACTTTGGACGTCCACTTACGACGACAACCTACATCCACCCACGACAAGCTACGACCCTGTCGGCGACAGCTGAGGACAAGTGACGACATCCGGGTAGTGCTTACTTTCCCCTCCCCTTCTCAGCTCTCCCTGAACCCTCTGGCTCCACCTCTTCCTTTCTTCCTCCCCCCTCCCATCCTCACATCAGGATTTCGACACGAAACGTTGCCCATTTCCTTCGCTCCATAGATGTTGCCACACCTGCTGAGTTTCTCCAGCATTTATGTCTGCCGAAGACATGTGATGTCATCTTGGCCTCTAAAACAATGGAATCACCCAGTTTTCCTATAAAACGGGCTGTAGGGTGTGGTTTCGAATCATTCTGCATCATGAAAACATAAAAAACATAGACATAGAAAGGGCCATTCGGCCCTTCGAGCCAGCACCGCCATTCATTGTGATCATGGCTGGTCGTCCGCTATCAATAACCCGTGCCTGCCTTCTCCCCATATCCTTTGACTCCACTAGCCCCTAGAGCTCTATCCAACTATCTCTTAAATCCATCCAGTGATTTGGCCTCCACCGCCCTCTGTGGCAGGGAATTCCATACATTCACAATTCATGACTACCATGGAGCAACATCAGCGGGGCATTGCTCTTATTACAAGATGAAGAACCCCTGCTGCTTGCCGCAGCCCTCCTGCTTAAAGTTCTGCCTGACAGAAGGACAAGAGGAATGGTGAAGAAGAAACCCAAGGAGAGGTCTGTGTGGTTGAAGGCCTTGTCCCTGAAGAGACCCAGGTTGGTCCAGTATGAAAACCTGATGACTGAGCTCCAGAAAAAAAGATGAGGCTGCCTTAAAAAATTTCCGGAAGTCCGTGCACTTAATTTTTAACTGATCACGTGTTTTTCCTAAGTCGTTACTTCACCTCTCTTGCCGACAACCTACGACAGCACCTACGTCAGGAGAAGACAAGCTACGACAAGCCCACTGTCGCCGAAAAGTTTCGAACATTTCAAAATCCAGCGGTGACCAGGAAAACGCTACGACCCTTTGGGCGACTGAGGAGACTACTCACAACCATCCAGGTGACACCCCGGTGACCATGCGGCAACAGCGTAGTCGCCGGCAGACGCCTAAATAAAATTGCGTAAGTGGGACAGGCACTTTACAGAAGCAGAGCCCTGGGTTTGATACTGACCCGGGGTGCTGTCTGTGTGGAGTATGTACGGTCTCCCGTGACCACGTGGGTTTTCCCCGAGTGCTCCGGTTCTCTCCCACACTACAATGATGTGCAGGTTTGCAGGGTAATTGGCTTCAGTAAAAATTGTAAGTTGTCCCGAATGTGTAGGATAGTGCTAGTGCAGAGGGCAGACAAAAATTGCTGGAGTAAATCGAAGATAGACACAAAAGGCCTGAGTAACTCAGTGGGACAGGCAGCATCTCTGGAGTGAAGGCATGGGTAATGTTTCGGGTCGAGACCCATTCTTCATACTGATCTCGACCAGAAATATCAGCCATTCCTTCTTTCCAAAGATGCTGCTGTCCCGCTGAATTACTCCATCATTTTTTTTTTGTTCAATATTTTTATTAGAAGTAAGTACATATCAAAATAAAGATATACATGTCATATACATTCTTAATATTATTAATATTAACAGTTATTTCTAATTTGTACTTCTATGAATTTTTCATTTTTAATATAGATAGGAAATATAAGAGAAAAATAAAATAAGGATAGAGATTCAGAAAAATGAATGAAGTATTAAGCAGTTTGTACATTATTGGAGATATATCATGGGTTATTATATGTAAATCTTCGTCTATTTCTTCGTTCAGGCATCAGTCAGGTTCTCGCACCGAACCATTTTGACCCTTTAAATATTCAATAAATGGAGAACATATTAGATTCAGATTCAATTTTAATTGTCATTGTCAGTGTACAGTACAGAGACAAAGAAATGCGAAAAGCGAAATGCACAACGAAATATCCCTCTGAATTGATCCAACTTGCCCAGATGGACGTCTTAATCTTTCAAAATTATGTGTCTCCGACATTTCAGTGATCCACATTTTAATTGTGGGGGATGTAGGACCCTTACAAAATTTCAATATAAGTTTTTTCCCAATTATTAAACTGTAATCAATAAAAATTCTTTGATTTATTGTTATTAATTGATCTGTTTCCATCATTTTGTGTCTATCATCGGTTTAACACAGCATCTGCAGTTCCTTCCTACACTAGTGCACGGGGTGATCACTGGTCGGCGCGGACTCGGTGGGCCGCAGGGCCTGTTTCCACACTGTATCTCTAAAATCTGAAAGTTCCCTAATTTGTGGAAGGACATTCTTGCTATTGAGGGAGTGCAGTGTAGGTTCACCAGGTTAACTCCCGGGTTGGCGGGACTGTCATATCCTGAGAGAATAGAGTGGCTGGACTTGTATACTCTGGAGTTCAGAAGGATGTGAGGGGATCTTATTGAAACTTACAGGATTATTAAAGGTTTGGACACTCTAGAGGCAGAAAACATGTTCCTGATGTTGGGGGAGTCCAGAACTAGGGGCCACATACAGTTTACGAATAAGGGGTAAGCCATTTAGAACTGAGATGAGGAAACACATTTTCACACTTAAGGGCCTGTCCCACCAGCATGCAACTCCATGCGATGAACGCGATCAAACCGGCAGCGGAGGCCGCGCGGAGGTCGGGTGATCCCCTGTACAAGGCCGTTCCCACCAGCATGCGCCTGCATGCGGCAAGCACAACCAAACCGGCAGCAGGGGCCGCGCGGAGGTTGGGTGAGTGGCGCAACGTGGCGCAAAGTGAGGCGAACTTGGAGCGAACTCTAAGGTAAGTTTGCCAGGACAGAGAGGGGCACAGAGGCACACACACACACAGGGCCACGGAGCCACACACATAGAGGGTCACGGAGGCACCTACAGAGAGGTCACGGAGGCACAATGTTGGGGCGGTGTGTAAATGTCGAAGCGACTGCGAGCCGACAAGCCGTTGCTGTGCGGAATTTTTGGACATAGTCGATTTTTCGGAGCCCCGCGCGGTGTCGGGACGAACTCCGCACAATTCCGCACGGCTCCGGCGATCGAAGTGGGACCGGCCCCGCGACGCCGGACGGCTCAAGCCACCACGTTAGGTCGCGCTAATCGCATAGAGTTGCATGCTGGTGGGACAGGCCCTTTATTCTCCGCCTAGAGGCCGGTTCTCTGGATACTTTCAAGAGAGGGCTCTTAAAGATAGCGGAGTCAGGGGATATGGGGAGAAGGCAGGAACGTGGTACTGATTGTGGATGATCAGCCATGATCACTTTGAATGGCAATGCTGGCTCGAAGGGCCGAATGGCCTACTCCTGCACCTATTGTCTATTGTCTAAGTCTAAATGATAATTACCGTCGAGTTGTTTATTGATTTCCCCTGCCCCAGAACCCTGACACCATTCTGTTTATAAATTCCTCCATTTCAATCCACAGGATCTGTCCACGAGCATGCAGAACAACATCAGCAGTGAATATGCCAGAATGCATAGAATTCTCTCGGAGAAAGAGCACCGCTTAATCAAGGAGCTTAAGAAACAAGAGGAGAATGCGCTGGAAACAATTGGGCAGAATCTTCACGGAATCCAAACCTACTTAGGTTCTGTGGATAAGAGATTATTAAAGATGCAACAAAGAATGTATCTGAAGGACAGTTTTGCACTTCTGAAGGTGAGGATTCAGTTTTGGTTTTGTAGTAAAACAGTGCACATTTTCAAGAGAAAGCTCGATAGGGCTTTTAAAGATAACAGAGTCAGGGGATATGGGGAGTTACCCCAGCATTTTGTGTCTATCTTCGGTTTAAACCAGCATCTGCAGTTCCTTCCTACACTAGTGTACCCCACCATCCTGGAAATATTCCAAAAAAGGGACTTCCCCCTTAGTTTGGTTTAATTTAGTGTCAAGTGTTAAGAATAAGGGGTAGGCCATTGAGAAGTGAGGTGAGGAAAAACTTTTCCACCCAGAGAGTTGCGAATCTGTGGAATTCTCTGCCTCAGAAGGCAATGGAGGCCAATTCTCTGGATGCTTTCAAGAGAGAGTTAGATAGGGCTCTTACAGATAGCGGAGTCAAGGGATATGGGGAGAAGGCAGGAACGGGGTCCTGATTGGGGATGATCAGCCATGATCACATTGAATGGCGGTGCTGGCTCGAAGGGCCGAATGGCCTACTCCTGCATCTATTGTCTATTGAATGAACTTTGAGACGAATGCACCATTTTTTATTTATTAAGTCAAAAATAAGCAAAACCAATAGATTGCTCATCAGTTTCGTTAAGAGATATGGCATGGAAAGGGGCCCTTCGGCCCACCGATTCCGCGCCGACCATCGTTCACTGTACACTTGTTCTATCCTACACACTTGGGACATTTTACCAAAGCCAATTCATTTACAAACCTGCACGTCATTGGGATGTGGGAGGAAACTGGAGCACCCGGTGGAAACCCACAAGGTCACGGGGAGAACGTTACAAACTCCGTACAGACAGCACCCGTAGTCAGGATCGAACCCGGGCCTCTGGCGCTGTGAGGCAGCGACTCTACCGCTGCGCCCAGAGCAACCAGGAGTTCATCCTTAAAACAAATTATCTCTACGATATCCAGCAAGAATACCTGCATCTGACGCGGAAGTGAGTTGTTATACTTTTGGGATTTAGCGGTACTGTTTTATTTTTGTCATGTGTACCAAGATATAGTTTAAAAATGTGTTTGCGTGCCACCCAATCAAAGCATACTACTGCATAGGGTAGAAACAAGGAACTGCGGATGCTGGTTTATCAAGGAAGAAAACAAGTCAAGTCAGGAACAACTTTATTTGTCCCATATCCATACAAGATGTGCAGTGAAATGAAAGTGGCAATGCCTGCGGATTGGGCAAAAAACTACAGAAAATAGAACAGAATCAGTCTGTACATAATAGGAAAAAAAACAGCACCTTTAAAAAGACACAACGCAAAAGTGGATTAGTCCCTGGTGAGATCAGAGTTTACAGTCCTGATGGCCAGTGGGAAGAAACTCCTTCTAATCCTCTCTGTTTTCACAGCGTGACAGCGGAGGCGCTTGCCTGACCGTAGCAGCTGGAACAGTCCGTTGCTGGGGTGGTAGGGGTCCCCCATAATGTTGCTGGCTCTGGATCTGCACCTCCTGGTGTATAGGTCCTGCAGGGGGGCGAGTGTTGTTCCCACAGTGCGTTCGGCCAAATGCTCTACTCTCTGCAGAGCCTTCCTATCCTGGGCAGAGCTGTTCCCAAACTAGATTGTGATGTTGCCGGACAAGATGCTTTCTACAGCCCCAGAGTAGAAGCACTGAAGGATCCTCAGAGACACTCTGAATTTCCTCAGCTGCCTGAGGTGGTAAAGGCGCTGCCTTGCTTTACTCACCAGAGCAGCAGTGTGTGTGATATCCATGTCATATCCTCTATGTTGTGGACTCCCAGGTATTTAAAGCAGCTCACCCTATCCATAGTTGCCCCATTTATCCCCAGTGGCGTGTACGTCCTCGGATGTTGAGCCCTTCTAAAGTCCACAATCAGCTCCTTAGTTTTAGTGGCATTCAAGAGGAGGCTGTTGTCCTGACACCAGAGTGCCAGATCAGCCACCTCCTCCCGGTAGGCCTTCTCATCGTTATCGGAGATCAGGCCCACCACCACAGTGTCATCAGCAAACTTGATTATGGAGTTGGAGCTGAATTATGGGGCTGGAGCTGAAGGTGCTGGAGTGACTCAGTAGGTCAGGCAGCATCCCTGGAGAACATGGAAAGGTGATGTTTTGGGTTGGGACCCTTCTTCTGAAGAAAGTGAAAATAATTCATCATGATTCCTGCTGCAGTGTGCAAAACATCTCTCCCCATGTATTATTTATGTGTTTTTTTTATTTATTGTAGGAGGAAACTCAGAAGAGGAGGTAAGACAAACTGTTCGCCGAATCTCTGTCAAGTTTAAAGTCTTTAGACTTTAGACCAGGCCTTAGGGATGTGTGTGAAAGAGTGAATTGCAGATGCTGATTTAAAGCATATAAGCCATTCAGAACGGAGATGAGGAAACACCTCTTGGCACAGAGAGTTGTGAGTCTGTGGAATTCTCTGCCTCAGAGGGCGTTTCTGGATACTTTCAAGAGAGAGCTAGATATGGCCCTTAAAGATAGCGGAGTCAGGGAATATGGGGAGAAGGCAGGAACGGGGCACTGATTGTGGATGATCAACCATGATCACATTGGATGGCGGTGCTGGCTCGAAGGGCTGAATGGCCTACTCCTGTACCTGTTGTCTATTTTCTAAATGTCGTTATTGTAGCTGCCACATTGATTTCCTCCGACAGTTCCTTCCACATACCCACCACCCTCAATGTGAATACAATTGCCCCTCAGGATCCTATTAAATCCTTCGCCTTGCACATTAAAGATGTTCCCTCTACTTGCTGATTCCTGCTACCCTGCGGAAAAAAACTGTGCTTCCACCCTTCCTATTCCTGTCGTGATTTTGCACACCTCGAGATAAGTAAGTAAGTAAGTAAGTTTATTGGCCAAGTATTCACATACAAGGAATTTGCCTTGGTGCTTCGCCCACAAGTAACAACATGACATACAGTGAAAGTTACGAATGACTCAGAAAACGCTAATCATTAATAATAATAAAACATTAACGATAAAACACCATTGATCAAGCGTGTGAACCAACAAAATGCCAGATCAAAGGGAAGCTACAGATTTTTGGCTGTTGAGTAGAGCAACTACTGGTGGATAAAAACTGTTTTTATGTCCGGCTGTGGCAGCTTTGACAGTCCGGAATCGCCTTCCAGAGGGAAGTGATTCAAAGAGTTTGTGGCCAGGGTGAGAGGGGTCAGAGATGTTCTTGCCCGCTCGCTTCCTGGCCCTTGCAGTGTACAGTTCGTCAATGGAGGGAAGGTTGCAGCCATTAACCTTCCCTGCTGATTGGACGATTTGCTGCAGCCTCCGGATGTTGTGCTTGGTGGCTGAGCCAAACCAGACCATGATGGAGAAGTTGAGGACAGACTCTACAATGGCGATATAGAATTGGACCATTATTGCCTGTGGCAGATTGTGCTTCCTCAGCTGCCGCAGGAAGTACATCCTGTGTTGTGCCTTTTTGACTGTGATCGCCCCTTCAACCTACTGCGCTCCAAAGATTCTGGTTCAAAGAAAGCAGTAGAAGGGGCCTCATATCTGCTCAGTGGAAAAGTCCTGATGTCAATTAATTCACCAACTGTTTGATTTTTTTGCAGGATTAACGATGAAGATAGTCAACCAACGGTGGAGGAAGTCAGCCTGGCCATTGACAAATTTAACGGTCCCATACTGTACATCACATGGAAAGATTTGATCAATTACATTAGTTCAGGTAATGTACCTGATTCTGGGTCGACACTCTCGGTAAAAGTGGTTGCCGTGGTAAAAGCTAGCTTCTTCCAGCTTCGGTCGATAGCTAAAATAAAACCATTCCTCCAATTTGACGACCTCGAAAAGTTAATCCACTCACTTATCTCCTCCCGCCTCGATTACTGCAACTCCATTTACACTGGCATCAGCCAATCTTCCCTGTCCCGCCTGCAACTGGTCCAAAACGCCACAGCCAGACTCCTGACGGGCACCCGATAAAGGGACCACATCACCCCGATCCTGACCTCTCTCCACTGGCTCCATGTGCGGTTCCGAATCAATTTCAAGCTGGGGGAAAATAAATGTTCGGCATGGACTGGAAGGGCCGAGAGGGCCTGTTTCCGTGCTGTAATTGTTATATGGTTATAGAAGCTCCTCCTTTATGTCTACAAAACCCTTAACGGGCTTGCCCCCACGTACATCAGAAATCTGCTTACCCACCGCACCGCCTCCAGCTCCCTCAGATCGGCCGACTCGGGGTTACTGACCATCCCGCGGTCGAGGCATAAGCTCAGGGGCGACCGCACTTTTGCAGTTACAGCTCATAGACTGTGGAACAGCATCCCCAGTCCCATCACAACTGCCCCCTCCATCGACTCTTAAGTCAAGACATAAAACTTATTCTTACTATCAAGCCTTTTTTGACGTCCTCTGAGGGAGCGCTGTATGTATGTATCTATGTAAGTATTGTTAGATCTATGTACCACTGTATGTAGCATGTTAGTACTTGCACTGATGTAAAGCACTTTGGTCAACGAGGGTTGTTTTTAAATGTGCTATAGAAATAAAATTGACTTGATTCTCGACCCGAAGCGTTGTCCATTCCTTCTCTCCAGAGATGCTGCCTATCCCGCTGAGTTACTCCAGCATTTGGCATCTACCTTCGTATTAAACCAGCATCTGCAATTCCTTCTGACTCTAAACCCTCTCCACGTGTTTCCAGATTAGGTTGCATTCCAGGGAGAGCATCCTCGGGTCAAATTGGATGCAGTGTAATTACATATTTCTGGGATGGTGTCGTAGTGTTATGGAGACATACAGAGTGGAAACAGGATCTTCAGCAAGGAAGATTACTATCTAAATGGTGATAAGGGGAAAAGCAGAAGTAAAACGGGATCTGGGGGTCCTTGTTCATCAGTCAATGAAAGTAAGCATGCAGGTACAGCAGGCAGTGAAGAAAGCCAATGGTATGTTGGCCTTTTTAACAAGAGGAATTGAGTATAGGAGCAAAGAGGTCCTTCTGCAGTTGTTCAGGGCCCTATTGAGATCACACCTGGACTATTGTGTGCAGTTTTGGTCCCCTAATTTGAGGAAGGACATTCTTGCTATTGAGGGAGTGCAGCGTAGGTTTACAAGGTTAATTCCCAGGATGGCGGGACTGTCATGTGCTGAGAGAATGGAGCGGCTGGGCTTGTACACTCTGGAGGTTAGAAGGACGAGAGGTGATCTTGTTGAAACACATAAGATTATTAATGGTTTGGACAGGCTAGAGGCAGGAAACATGTTCCCGATGTTGGGGGAGTCCAGAACCAGGGGCCACAGTTTAAGAATAAGGGGTAAGCCATTTAGAACAGAGATGAGGAAACACTTTTTCACACAGAGAGTTGCGAGTCTGTGGAATTCTCTGCCTCCAAGGGCGGTGGAGGCTGGTTCTCTGGATGCTTCCAAAAGAGAGCTAGATAGGGCTCTTAAAGATAGCGGAGTCAGGGGATATGGGGAGAAGGCAGCAACGGGGTACAAATTGGGGATGATCAGCCATGATCACATTGATTGGTGGTACTGGCATGAAGGGCCGAATGGCCTACTTCTGCACCTATTGACTATTGTCTACTCAACACTCTCCATGCGTTTCCAGATTAGGGAGAGCATCCTCGGTACAAAGCAGCTGCAGTGTAGTTACATATATCTGGGATGGTGTCGTAGAGTCAGTGGAAACAGACCCAACTTGCCCACGACGACCAACATGCACTGGTCCCACCTGCCTGCATTTGGCCTACATCCCTCCAAGCCTATCCTATCCATGTGCCCCTTCAAATGTCTCTTAGGCATTATGATAGCACCTGCCTCAACTACCCCATCTGGCAGCTCTTTCCATTCACCCACCACTCTTTGTGTTAATAGTTAAGACGCTGGTTTACACCGAAGGGGTAACTCAGCGGGACAGGCAGCATCTCTGGAGAGAAAGAATGGGTGACGTTTCGGGTCGAGTCCCTTCCTCAGACTGGGGGTCAGGGGAGGGGAGGTCTTTTTTTCACACCAAACACGTCCTTATCTGCTTGTTTCACTTATCCCCTGACTCTCAGTGAAGACAGTGGGCTGTGGGAGAGCTGGGAAGGGGAGGGGAAGGAAAGAGGGAGCAGGGACTACCTGAAATTAGAGAAGTCAACGTACATGCCGCTGGGGTATAGACTACCCAAGCGAAATATGAGGTGCTGCTCCTCCAATTTACGGTGGGACTCACTCTGGCCATGGAGGAGGCCCAGGACAGGAAGGTCGGATTGGGAATGGGAGGGGTATTTGAAGTGCTGAGCCACCGGGAGATCAGGTTGTTAAATGCGAACCGAGCTGAGGTGTTGGGCAAAGCGATCGCCCAGCCTACGCTTGGTCTCACCGATGTAGTGCAGCTGACACCTAGAGCAGCGGATGCAGTAGATGAGGTTGGATGAGGTGCAGGTGAACCTCTGCCGCAGCTGGAAAGGCTACGACAAGATCCTTCTTCAGTCTGAAGAAGGGTCTCGACCCGAAACGTCACCCATTCCCTCTACCCGGAGATGTCTGTCCCCGCTGAGTTACTGCAGCGTTTTGTGTGCGTCCGATTTTGGTTGCAGAATCTGGGTCTCTGGCACTGTGAGGCAGCACGCTCTCCACCATCACGCCTAAATTCACCCCCGTGGGGGGATAGGGGGGGAGCTTCTGAACGTGGGGGGGATGCCTCGAGGGGCGGGGAGCTCCTGAACAATTGATGGTTATTTTTTTCTTTTAACGCTCCTCAGCTCCGGCCTCTCTGCTTCTGGATCCGAAGACGGCCAACCCTTGGCTCGTGGTGTCCAAGGACCAGACCAGCGTGAGGTGCGGGGACAGGCGGCAGGAGCTGCCCGACACGCCGTCCCGCTTCGACCGCAGAGCCTACGTCCTGGCGACGGAGGGCTTCTCCTCGGGCCGCCACTACTGGGAGGTGGAGGTGGGCGACAAGATTTGGTGGGGGCTGGGGGTGGTGGAGGAGACGGCCAACCGCAAGGGGAGCGCCGACCTGAAGCCGGAGACGGGGTTCTTCACCATCTGCCTGCTCCCTGGGAAGGGCTACGTGGAGTTCTCCTCCCCGCCCCGGGGACTGCTCACGCCCGCCGTCAGCCCCAGGAAGATCGGGGTGTTCCTCGACCACGAGGTGGGCCAGGTGTCGTTCTACAACGCAGACGACATGTCCCACCTCCACACCTACACCCACACCTTCATCGAGAAGATCTACCCCATCTTCAGTCCGGGTCGGAACGACGCCGGGGACAACTCGGCACCGCTGAGAATCCGCAGAGTTAAAATTCACTAAGGAGAGGGGAGGCGGGGGTCCCATTCCACCAAGCTCACACTGACCACTTGCCTCGTGCACTTTGCCATCCTCCAAGCGACCCCCTCCAACATAGTATAAGAAGGAACTGCAGATGCTGGCTTAGGCAATAAACAACAGACAACAGGTGCAGGAGTAGGCCATCTCACCCTTCGAGCCAGCACCGCCATTCAATGTGATCATGGCTGAGCATCCCCAATCAGTACCCCGTTCCTGCCTTCTCCCCATATCCCCTGACACCACTATCTTTAAGAGCCCTATCTAGCTCTCCCTTGAAAGTATCCAGAGAACTGGCCTCCAGCACCCTCTGAGCCAGAGAATTCCACAGACTCACAACTCTCTGGATGAAAAAGTGTTTCCTTGTCTTAGTTCTAAATGCCTTACCCCTTATTCTTAAACTGTGGCCCCTGGTTCTTGACTCTCCAAAATCAGGAACATGTTTCTGCCTCTGGTGGCTCCAAACCCCAAGTAATCTTATATGTTTCAATGAGATCTCCTCTCATCCTTCTAAACTCCATAGTATACAAGCCCAGCTGCTCCATTCTCTCAGCATATGGCAGTCCCGCCATCCCGGGAATTAAGCTTGTCAACCTACGCTGCACTCCCTCAATAGCAAGAATGTCCTTCCTCAAATTAAGGGACCAAAACTGCACACAATATTTCAGGTGTGGTCTCACTAGGACCCTGTACAACTGCAGAAGGACCTCTTTGCTCCTATACTCAACTCCTCTTGTTATGAAGGCCAACATGCCATTCGCTTTCTTCACTGCCTGCTGTGCCTGCATGCTTAATTTCATTGACTGATGTACAAGGAACACCCAGATCTCGTTGTACTTCCACTTTTCCCAACATGACACCATTTAGATAACAATCTGTAAAACCGAAGGTAGACACAAAAAGCAGGAGTAACTCAGTGGGACAGGCAGCATACCCGGAGAGAAGGAAGAAGAGTCTCGACCCACAACGTCACCCATTCCTTCTCTCCAGAGATGTTGCCTGGCCCGCTGAGTTACTCCAGATTTTTGTGTCTACAGCCTCCAACAAAGAGCGGTGCAGCCAGTGTATGTCTTGCCCCAGGTAGTGTCTTACTTGGTCTGAAGAAGGGTCTCGACCCGAAACGTCGCCTATCTCCTTCGCTCCTTAGATGCTGCTGCACCCGCTGAGTTTCTCCAGCTTTTTGTGTAACCCTCGATTCTCCAGCATCTGCAGTTCCTTCTTTAACACAGTGTCTTACTCACCCTTTGTTTGATCAATATAGCCAGATAAGACTGACAAAGTGATGGGCCTGTCTCACTTGGCCATCATTTATGCGACAGGCCGGTAGTGACTGACGCACGACGGTCGTGCACGTCATCGCCCAACATCATGCGCCTTCAAATATTTGATCTGCTCCGCAAGTGAAATTAATCAGCGTATTACTGAGTTGGATGATCAGCCATGATCATATTGAATGGCGGTGCAGGCTCGAAGGGCCGAATAGCCTACTCCTGTACCTTTTGTCTATGTTTCTATGTATTGACATAATTTGTTAAGTGAAACATTGATAACATTATTGTTTGCTGGAAAAATTCATTTACTTTTAAACTTTCTGAAATACTCCCAACAAACACAAAATTGTATTCCATTACAGCAGTTATAACCATATAACAATTACAGCACGGAAACAGGCCCTCTCGGCCCTTCCAGTCCGTGCCGACCATTTATTTTCCCCTAGTCCCATCTACCTGCACTCAGGCCATACCCCTCCATTCCCTTCCCGTCCATATACCTATCCACTTTATTTTTAAATGTTAAAATCGATCCTGCCTCCACCACTTCTGCTGGAAGCTCATGCCACACAGCCAACACTCTCAGAGTAAAGAAGTTCCCCCTCATGTTACCCCTAAACTTCTGTCCCTTAATTCTCATGTCATGCCCTCTTGTTTGAATCTTCCCTACCCTCAATGGGAAAAGCTTATCCACGTCAACTCTGTATATCCCTTTCATCATTTTAAAGACCTCAATCAAGTCCCCCCTTAACCTTCTGCGCTCCAAAGAATAAAGACCTAACTTGTTCAACCTTTCTCTGTAACTTAGTTGCTGGAACCCAGGCAACAAAGTTTGAGGGTTTGAACTCAGCTTAAGAATTAGTTTGCAGATTTTTTGTTTAAATGGTGTTAGTAAAATTGTTGGTGGTTATTAAAAAAAAACTAATTTGGTTACTAGTGTTCTTTTAGGATATAAAATCAGCAATCCTTACCTGGATGTTAACTTTTGAAACATCCTTAACTAAGGATGTTTCAAAAATACTTATTAAGGTGTAACTCTGAGAGCATAGATGCTTCTGGTGGAATTATTTTCTCATTGTGGCCTACTGCGTATGGGCCAGGCACGTGCCGTCAGGGTAGGCAAGGTAGGCACTGCCTACCCTGACTAAAATTATGAAATGGCAATTTTTAAATATAAATAGTAAAGGCATGGGAGAATTATGCCTGTCTAAGAGATCGATCTCTTAGGTAGGCATAATTCTCCGTGCCTTTCACCCGCAGCGCTTGTAACACGGGAAGCTCTGTGCAGCCCCCGTGCCGTCAGCGCTGCCTGAGCCGTCAGATTCAATGGGAGCTGAAGGCAGCAGAAATTCTGCCTTTGCAGCACTGCGCATGTGCATCATCTTTCTGCGCATGCGCATCGCGAGTTTCTTGGCGGGATGTTCAAATATGGATTGCCATTATTTTAATAGTATCTTAGCAAACAAATGGAGAATGGACTTAATGTACCAATAATGTGGTAAGTGCATTTCTTTGTGCTTTATGTTTTTAAATACTGTAGTTCCCGGGGTGGCGGGAGAGCTCCGTTCACAGTGTTTGGGCAGTCTGGCGTTGTGAAGGAGGGGATCGGGGTCAGTAACCCACTTGCCACGCTCCGGTCTGAGTGCAGGTGAGATGGGACTAGGTGAGAGTAAAAGTGTGTGAGGGGTGAGAAGTCCATGCCGGGTGCCGGCCGGCCGCAGCCGCTGTTCAGATTGTTGGGAGACGGAGCTCAGGGTTCGCCTCTTGAGCTGCTTTGGTGCCCAGGCGTAAGTTGAGGTGGAAGGTGGTTGGGGGTGCGGGGGGCTCGTCTTCTGAAGAAGGATCTCGACCAGCTGAATTAGTCCAGCAGTGTTAAAGAAGGAACTGCAGATGCAGCAAAATCGAGCGTACACAAAATTCTGGAGAAACTCAGCGGGTGCAGCAGCATCTATAGAGCGAAGGGATGGGTGACAGGAGGGTCTCGACCTGCTGAAATTCTCCAGCATTTGGATCTAAACATCACCCATCCCTTCCCTCTAGAGATGCGGCCTGTCCCACTGAGTTACTCCAGCTTGTGTGTGTCTATCGTTGAATGGGTGACGTTTCGGGTCGAGACCCTTCTTCGGACTGAAAATAAAACTTGCCTCACGTGAAGCGGCTTGTAAATTAAAACATAAAAACAAGAAATGCTAGACTCATTTATGTGCTCCTATTCATTTACCTGGCCTGTTGCTGTCCTCCCTCGTCCACCGTGAGCGCTGGACAACTCACTGGGTGCAAAACTCCGCTGCATTCCGGGCGGAGGGCGATGATCACCCGACTGACCGGCAAGTAGAGGCGGCGGGTCGGACAAGCCCGGCTCCCCGCCACCGAGATAAACACCACTACTGGAGTAAACTCAGCGGGATCTCTGGAGAAGTCTGAAGTAGGGTCTCGACACGAAATCTCACCCATCCCATCTCTCCAGAGATGCTGCCAGTCCCTCGGAGTTACTCCAGCATTGTGTGTGTCTATGGGTTACACAAAAAGCTGGCGAAACTCAGCGGGTGCAGCAGCATCTAAGGAGCGAAGGAGATAGGCGACGTTTCGGGTCGAGCCCTTCTTGTGTGTGTCTATCTTCGGTGCAAACCAGCATCTGCAGTTCCTTCACAATCCCACACTCTCGGCCCTGGGGGGTGGATGGAGCATCACACGTGGATACAATCCACTCACTGCCCAGACTTGCCCCTCCGGCAGGTCTTTAACCGCGTCCTAAAGCCGTTCGTGTTAAAGAAGGAACTGCAGATGCTGGAGAATCGAGGGTTACACAAAAAGCTGGAGAAACTCAGCGGGTGCTGCAGCATGAAGAAGGTCAGCAGGTCTGAAGAAGGGTCTCGACCCGAAACGTCGCCTATCTCCTGCGCTCCTTAGATGCTGCTGCACCCGCTGAGTTTCTCCAGCTTTTTGTGTAACCCCCATCTCTCACCTGCCGTTCGCCGGCTTCGCTCATGTCAACCGCGTCCCGCAAATCCTTAAATTCCCACAGCCTAGTAACCTAAACTGGACCCGTGAACGCGCTGTCGGAATTTAAAGATTTGCGGGAAGCCGGCCGGCGAGCGGCAGGTGAGAGATGTTCAGACGGAGAGCACTGCCAGAGGTGAGTGGGGCCCAGCAGAAGGGGCTGAAGTGGCAGGGTCCCGGCGGCCACTCGCAGTCACCCGAGCTGCTTCCTTCCGCGGAAGTGGCGGCCAGTTCTGCTGTCCGTGTCCGGCAGGTGAGAGATGGGGATTACACAAAAAGCTGGAGAAACTCAGCGGGTGCAGCAGCATCTAAGGGGCGAAGGAGATAGGCGACGTTTCGGGTCGAGACCCTTCTTCAGACTCAGTCTCAGTCTGAAGAAGGGTCTCGACCCGAAACGTCGCCTATCTCCTTCGCCCCTTAGATGCTGCTGCACCCGCTGAGTTTCTCCAGCTCTTTGTGTAACCCTCGATTCTCCAGCATCTGCAGTTCTTTCTTTAACACGGAGGGTGAGAGATGTTCAGACGAAGAGCACTGCCAGAGGTGATCAGAAGGCGCTGAAGAGCAGTCGGTTCTGGTGTTGGGTCCCGGTGGCCGCTCGCACCCGAGCTGCTTCTATCCCCGGAAGTGGCGGCCAGTTCTGCTGTCCTTGCCCGGAGCGCTGCGGCAGCGGTGAGTGAGTTTGATATAATCTCTGTCCCCCTCCTTCTCAAAACTTCTCCCTTCTCGCATATTTAACCCCTGCCGCAGGCTCCCCACACGCTGTGAAAGGAACTCCCCCTCCAATTGGACCCTTGAATTAGTATTGTCATTCCATAAGATGACAACTGATTCAACGTCCCGATGTGCTCCCGTTTTTCCCACCATCTTTCCACCTGCCTTCATCCTCCGTCCCCCACTCATTCAGTAATTAAAAAATGAAGGAGATTTAGAACCCTTGGGAAAATTGAATTGTCACTTATTTTTTATTGTTTACGAAGAGAACAATCTGCGCATGCGCGGTTTTAAGATTTTTTTTGAAAGCCGGCTGACTGCCTACCCTGAGTAATTACTCACGGCACGTGCCTGGTATGGGCGGCGTGCATCGGCGCATGGTTACGCACGGTGACGTAATCATGCGTCACCACGCGCTACACGTATGAGGTCAGGACGTCATCGTGCGACCGCAGCATGTCAGCGTGCGTAAGCGATACGCCATGCCGGTGTCAATAGACAATAGACAATAGGTGCAGGAGTAGGCCATTTGGCCCTTCGAGCCAGCACCGCCATTCAATGTGATCATGGCTGATCATCCCCAATCAGTACCCCGTTCCTGCCTTCTCCCCATATCCCCTGACTCCGCTATTTTTAAGAGCCCTATCTAGCTCTCTCTTGAAAGCATCCAGAGAACCTGCCTCCACCGCCCTCTGAGGCGGAGAATTCCACAGACTCACCACTCTCTGTGAGAAAAAGTGTTTCCTCGTCTGCGTTCTAAATGGCTTACTCCTTATTCTTAAACTGTGGCTCCTGGTTCTGGACTCCCCCAACATCGGGAACATGTTTCCTGCCTCTAGTGTGTCCAAGCCCTTAATAATCTTATATGTTTCAATGAGATTCCCTCTCATCCTTCTAAACTCCATAGTGTACAAGCCCAGCTGCTCCATTCTCTCAGCATATGACAGTCCCGCCATCCCGGGAATTAACCTTGTAAATCTACGTTGCACTCCCTCAATAGCAAGAATGTCCTTTCTCAAATTAGGGGACCAAAACTGCACACAATACTCCACGTGTGGTTTCACTAGGGTTCTGTACAACTGCAGAAGGACCTCTTTGCTCCTATATTCAATTCCACTTGTGATAAAGCGAAGATTTCCTGCAGCACAAAATCCGCAACTCCAAACTCCTCCACGCCTCTCCATGCGCCCGTCCCACGCTACCCGTGCTTCACAACATGATAACCACATTTTTGGAGGTTGCGTAAATGGCGCGCAAATGATGGCCAAGTGGGACAGGCCCTTTACAGACGCAGTGTGGAAACGGGTCCATCGCCCCAACTTGCCTGCACCGGCCAACATGTCCCAGCTACGCTAATCCCACCTTCCCCGTTCCTGACTACCACTCCTCCAACATGAAACAAACATTCAATAACCCCACGAGTCACTGGGACACTGAGGGACATTAGAACCTAGCACAATATCACCGCGGTTATCGTGACTAATAACGCACTGTCCGGAGGTAACCGAAGTGCCGGGAAATCAGATCAACTCTAGTCAAAGTGCCGTCAAAGTGAGCAACATCTACAGTTCCTTCCACCACGCTGTCTCAGTGTTCTACTTGCTACACTTGTACTGTATCTAAGTGCTTATCTAAGATGTATCTAAGTGCTTATGCATAGTGACTCTTGTACTGAACTGTACACAAAAATTAATTTCAGTGTACCTCGGTACATGCATGAAATAAATTACCATACCATACCTCGCCTTTCGGCTTTCCGCAGAGACCGCTCCCTCCGTAACTCCTTGGTCAAGTTGTCCCTTTCCACTCAAAACCACCCCCTCCCCTGGTACTTTTCCTTGCAACCGCAGGAAATGCTCCATCCAAGGACCCGAGCAGTCTTTCCAGGTGAGGCTTTACCTGCACCTCCTCCAACCTCATCTATTGCATCCGCTGCTCTAGGTGTCAGCTGCTCTACATCGGTGAGACCAAGCGTGGGCTTGGCGATCGCTTCGCCCAACACCTTCGCTCAGTTCGCAATAACCAACCTGATCTCCCGGTGGCCCAGCACTTCAATTCCCCCTCCCATTCCAAATCCAACCTTTCTGTCCTGGGCCTCCTCCATGGCCAGAGTGAGGCCCACCGCAAATTGGAGGAGCATCACCTCATATTTTGCTTGGGTTTACGCCCCAGCGGTATGAACTTTGACCCCTCCAATTTCAGGTAGTCCTTGCTTTTTCCGTCCTTCCCCTCCCCTTCCCAGCTCTACCACAGTCTACTGTCTCCGCCTGTTTCTTTCTTCTTCCTGCCCCCCCCACCCCCCACCTCGACATCAGTCTGAAGAAGGGTCTCGACCTGAAACATCACCTATTTCTTCTCTCCATAGATGCTGCCTCATCCGCTGAGTTTCTCCAGCATTTTTGTCTACATACTATACCATAGAGTCAGTGGGCCGAAGGGCCGCCCTCTTGCATCCCGTCTGTCAAGGATTCAATTGTTTGTTTGTGGGGTGATGCTTTGGGTAAGCTTCGGTTAGTCAGCAGTTTGCCAAATGTAACTTTATTGGAGCAACTATTAATAAAGTCATGAACATCATTGAATGTTGCCATGGGTCGGCTTTTTATCGGGGATTGTAAGAGAAGAAAAACCTTGCACTCACAAACGCTGGGTAGAAATGTGACTGATCGTGGACTTTAGAAGGGCTCAACAACCGAGGACGTATACACCACTGGGGATAAATGGGGCGGCTGTGGATAGGGTGAGCTGCTTTAAATACCTGGAAGCCCACATCACAGAGGGTCTGACATGGACAACACACTCTGCCACACTGGTGAGCAAAGCAAGGCAGTGCCTTTACCACCTCAGGCA
Organism: Raja brachyura; assembly: GCA_963514005.1. Next base: position 38,640,668 of record OY740805.1, read on the forward strand.
GCTAAGGGAATTCAGAGTCCCTCTGAGGACCCTTCAATCCTTCTACTCTGGGGCTGTAGAAAGTATCCTGACCGGAAATATCTCGATCTGGTTTGGGAACAGCTCTGTCCAGGACAGGAAAGCTCTGCAGAGAGTAGTGCGTTCGGCCAAACGCATCATGGGGACTACACTCGCCCCCCCCACTCCCTGCAGGACCGATACACCAGGAGGTGCAGATCCAGAGCCAGCAAGATCATCAAGGACCCCGACCACCCCAGCAATGGACTGTTCCAGCTGCTACGGTCAGGCAAACGCCTCCGCTGTCATGCTGCGAAAACAGCGAGGATGAGATGGTGTTTCTTCCCACAGGCCATCAGGACTGTGAACTCTGATCTCACCAGGGAGTAAATACTGTTGTGTCTATTTATTTTTCTAAAATGTAAATACTTGTTCTGTTCTGTTCTGTAGTTTTTGCACAATCCGCAGGCATTGCCACTTTTCACTGTACATCTTGTATGTGTATGTGACAATTAAAGTTGACTTGACACAAAATGCTGGAGTCGTTCAGCGGGTCGGGCAGCATCTCCAGGGGATAGACACAAAATGCTAGAGTAACTCCAGCCACCGTCTTTGGAGAGAATAGACAATAGACAATACGTGCAGGAGTAGGCCATTCGGCCCTTCGAGCCAGCACCGCCATTCAATGTGATCATGGCTGATCATCCCCAATCTGTACCCCGTTCCTGCCTTCTCCCCATAATCCTGCCTCCGCTTATTTTAAGAGTCCTATCTAGCTCTCTCTTGAAAGCATCCAGAGAACCGGCCTCCACCACCCTCGGAGGCAGAGAATTCCACAGACTCACAACTCTCTGTGAGAAAAATTGTTTCCTTGTCTCCGTTCTAAAGGGCTTACTCCTTATTTTGAAACTGTGGCCCTTGGTTCTGGACTCCCCCAACATTAGGAACATGCTTCCTGCCTCTAGCGTGTCCAGGAATGGGTTGAGACCCTTCTTTAGACTGAGAGTCACGGGAGAGCGAGACTCGAGATGTGGGAGTGTGAGGAGTGGAGTGGAGTGGAGCAGACGAAATGCATAAGAAGGAACTGCAGATGCTGACTTACACTGAAGAGACAAAATGCTGGTGTATCTCAGTGGGACAGGCAGCAGCTCTGGAGCAAAGGAAAAGATGCCATTTCGGGTCGAGACACTTCTTCAGACTGAGGGGCAGGGGAGAGGACTAGAGGTATGAAAAAGTGCAGAACATTTTCCATGTCATTCCTCTAGATTCCCTCTCCCCTGACTCTTCTCTGCACCCTTTCTAACGTGACAACATATTTTCTATAACATGGTATGCAGTACTGAACACAGTACTAAATGTGGACTAGACAAGGAAGAAGGGTCTCGACCCGAAACGTCACCTATTCCTTCGCTCCATAGATGCTGCCTCACCCGCTGGGTTTCTCCAGCATTTTAGTCTGCTCTAAATATGGCCTCACCAACGTCTTATATAACTGCAACGTGACCTCCCAATCCCTACACGTGATATAAACACAAAAATCCGGAGTAACTCAGCGGGCCAGGCAGCATCTCTAGAGAAAATCATGAGCGGAATACATCGGAGAGACGCACAAACTCTCTTGCCTAGAGTAGGTGAATCGCGGACTAGCGGACATAAGTTTAAGGTGGAGGGGAAAAGATTTAACAGGAATCTGAGGGGTAGCTTTTTCACACAGAGTGTGGTGGGTGTATGGAACAAACTGCCAGTGGAGGTAGTTGAGGCCAGGACACTCCCATTGTTTAGGATACAGTTGGACAGGTACATGGATAGGACAGGTTTGGAGGGATGTGGACCAAACGCGGGCAGATGGGACAAGTGTAGCTGGGGCGTGTTGGCCGGTGTGGGCAAGTTGGGCCGAAGGGCACTGTTTCCACACTGTATCACTCTATGACTCTTAATAGGTGACGTTTCGAGTCGAGACCCTTCTTCAGACTGAGAGTCTGGGGAGAGGGAGACGAGAGATATGAAAAGGTACATAGGACAGATAAATGAAAGATACGCAAAAAGCAATGATGATCAAAGAGAGGAGGAGCCCACAATGTGCCAATGTTGGCTGTAGGGAAGGTGATGACGAGTGCTACAAAGATTGAAGCTCATCAGGCCGACAGTGAAGTAAGTAGGCCGACTAGGGTGTGGGGGAGTGGAATTCGCTGTCACAGAAGGTAGTTGAGGCCAGTTCATTGGCTATATTTAAGAGGGAGTTAGATGTGGCCCTTGTGGCTAAAGGGATCAGGGGGTATGGAGAGAAGGCAGGTACAGGATACTGAGTTGAATGATCAGCCATGATCATATTGAATGGGTTAGGGTTAGGTGCAGGCTTGAAGGGCCAAATGGCCGACTCCTGCACCTATTTCGATGTTTCTCTGGTATGGAGAGAAGGCAGGTATGGGATACTGAGTTGGATGATCAGCCATGATCATATTGAATGGCGGTGCAGGCCAGAATGGCCGAATGGCCTACTCCTGCACCTATTTTCTATGTTTCTATATCACTGGGTTGTATGCTGCCCACACGAGCTATGAGGTGCTGTTCCTCCAATTTGTGTTTGACCTCAGTCTGACAGTGGAGGAGACCCAGGACAGAAAGGTCAGTGTGGGAATGGGAGGGTGAGTTAAAGTGTTTGGCAACTGGGAGATCTGATAGGACCAGGCGGACTGGGAAAAGGTGTTCAGGTCATACAGTGATACAGTGTGGAAACAGGCCCTTCGGCCCAACTTGCCCACACCGGCCAACAATGTCCCAACTACCCAAGTCCCACTTGCCTGCACTTGGTCCATAACCCTCCAAACCTGTCCTACTGTTTCTTAAACAATGGGATAGTCCCAGCCTCAACTACCTCCTGTGGCAGCTTGTTCCATGCACTCACCACCCGCTGTGTGAAAAAGTTACCCCTCGGATTCCTGTTAAATCTTTTCCCCTTCACCTTGAACCTATGTTCTCTGGTCCTCGATTCCCCTGCTCTGGGTAAGAGATTCTGTGCACTTATTCCTCTCATGATGTTGTGGACCTCTATAAGATCTCACCTCATCTTCCATGGAATAGCGAATCAGCCCACTAAAGGGCCTGTCCTACCAGCATTCGACTCCATGCGATGAGCGCGATCAAACTAGAAGCGGGGGCCGCGCGGAGGTCGGGTGATCCCTGTGCAGGGCCGTTCCCACCAGCATGCGCCTGCATGCGGCAAGCGCGACCAAACCGACAGCAGGTGCCGCGCGGAGGTCGGGTGAGTGGCGCAACGCGGTGCAATGTGAGGCGAACTTGGAGCGAAGTCTTAAGGTAAGTTCACCAGGACAGAGAGGGGCACGCAGAGAGAGGCACAGAGGAACTCACACACAGAGGGCCACGGAGCCACACACATAGAGGGTCACGGAGGCACCTACAGAGAGGGTCACGGAGGCATGATGTCGAGGCAGTGTGTAATGCGTCGAGGCGACTGCAAGCCGACAAGCCGTTGCCGCGCTGAATTTTTTAACATAGTCAGTTTTTCGGAGCCCCGCGCGATGTCGGGACGAACTCCGCACAATTCCGGTGATCGAAGTGGGACCGGCCCCGCGATGCTGGACGGCTCAAGCGACCACGTTAGGTCGCACTAATCGCATAGAGTTGCATGCTTGTAGGACAGGCCATTTAGCCTCTCCCTATAGCTCACACCCTCTAGTCCTGGCAACATCTATTAGGCACTCAATATTCTGAATGACAAAGGCCATCGCGCCAAAAGCCTTTTTTTTAACCTCCTTATCTACCCTGAAGGAACAAAAAAAACCCACCAGTTACTGTGAAAGTGCGGGCCAAACATCATCATCGGCTCCGACCTCCCCACCATCGAGAGGATCGAGCAGAGTCGCTGCCTCAAAAAGGCTGGCAGCATCATCAAGGACCCACACCATCCTGGCCACACACTCATCTCCCCGCTGCCTTCAGGTAGAAGGTACAGGAGCCTGAAATCTGCAACAACCAGGTTCAGGAATAGTTACTTCCCCACAGCCATCAGACTGTTAAAGTCAACTCAGAGAGGGGTGGCTGTGTGGAATGATCTTCCTGCAGAAGTGGTGGAGGCAGGATCGATTTTAACATTTAAAAGTAAAGTGGATAGGTATATGGACGGGAAGGGAATGAAGGGGTACGGTCTGAGTGCAGGTAGATGGGACTAGGGGAAAATAAATGGTCGGCATGGACTGGAAGGGCCGGAAGGCCTGTTTCCGTGCTGTAATTGTTATATGGTTATATGGTTAACTCAAACTAAATCTGAACTTTAATTAGCCTACTGCACTTTATATGCTTATTTATGTGTGTGTGTATATATATATATATATATAAAATGGAGAGCAGGGGAGAGATAAGACTTTGCCTTCCATCACAGTGAGGGGGAGATTCACTGTGATGGATGTTTGTGTAAATTGTGTTGGTTGTGTGTCTTGGTGCTTTTCTTGTTGTATGACTGCAGAAACCAAATTTCGTTTGAACTTCATTTGAGGTTCAAATGACAATAAATTGTATTGTATATCCAATGGTATATGGACACAGTGATCTGTTCTGTATTATTTATGCCTGCAATATTCTGTTGTGCTGAAGCAAAGCAAGAATTTAATTGTCCTATCTGGGGCACATGACAATGAACTCTCTTGAATCTAGATTGCAAAGTGAAAGTCGTTTGCAACAGGAAGTGGCGAATGCAAGTATGGCCTCCCAACTATTTCAAACCGAGAGCTTCACCGAGGATTTGAATTGCTCCGTCTGCCTGGATTTCTTCACCGAACCGGTATCACTGGACTGCGGGCACACCTACTGTCGCCGCTGCATCACAGTGTACTGGGAAGAGTCGAAGAAAAAAGCCTGCCCCGAATGCCGGGTAGAGTTTGAAGAGAAAAACTTCAGCACAAACTGGGCCTTGGCAAACCTGGTCCAGAAGACCCGGACATTGAAAGAGAAGCCCAGCGCGACGAGAAATCAACTCCTTTGCGAGGAACATCAGGAAGAACTCAAGCTGTTGTGTGAAACTGACCAGAAACTGATCTGCCTGGTCTGCAGAGATGCGAGGGAACACAAATCTCACAGCTTCATGCCGGTCAAAGAAGCTGTTGAAATCTACAAGGTAAAAGCAAACCGACTTTAACATCTGATTAAAATGCTGGAGAAACTCAGCGGGTGAGGCAGCATCTATGTCACGGGTCGAGACCCTTCTTCAGAACATCATGGATTTTATTCATTCACTCCACAGATGCTGCCTCACCCGCTGAGTTTCTCCAGCAATTTTGTCTACCATCGATTTTTCCAGCATCTGCAGTTCCTTCTTAAACTTAACATCTGATTACGTTCTTGTGTTTTGCCGGCATATTGTGGTGTTAATCCTTTGTTGGGGTTTTCAAGGATCGGATCAAGTCTTCCTTCGACTCTCTCACCGCGAAGAAAGTGGCGGCGCTGAAAGTAAGACTGGCGCAGAACCAGCGGGTTTCTGGAGTAAAGGTAGGCGGCGAAGTCCCCGCTTCAATTTCGTCCCCGTCCCCGAAATCCTCCTGCACTATGTCACGTTTAATCCTTCACTTTTTTTGCAGGAACAGTCGCGCAGTTTGCAGTCGCTGGTCTCGGCAGATTTCACGCACATTTACCAGAGCCTCCGGGAGAAGGAGCAGAGCTTGAACGGCGATATCAGTGAACAGGAGCAGAGGATCCTAGACGCCATGGAGGGGAATCTCACAGTAATTGACACGTATTTAAGTTCCGTTCAGACAGAACTCTCCAGGCTACAGAGGCAAATGGGGGAAAACGACGGAGTGACATTTCTGAAGGTGAGGTACTGGAACAGGAAGGACTTTTAAGTTTAGGCCGCAAAAAATGTTGGGAGAGTTGCTGCTTTTGGCCTCCACACGGCGGCGATGTTGCCTGACTCGCACCTCCTGCGGCCCTGGTTCGATTCCCACCACAGAATCAGAATCGGAATGCCTTTATTGTCACTATACACATGTACAATGAGATTAAAAGCTGCTCTTACTCAGTGCAAAACAAAACAAAAAAAGGGGGGGGGGATAAGGTGCACAGTTTCTGCAGCGCTATATACATATCTATAAAAAGACAATGGATAAATAGAATGAATAAATAGGATTCCTATATCCAGTATGGGTTATTGCACATATTGGAAATTACAGTTACAGTACAAATTACAGTAGGTGGATAGATGGAAGTCCGGGGGTTAGGCTGTGAAGTCAGTGCATGTGTGAGTTCAGGGAGATAATGGATTTTGGAAAGAAACTGTTCTTGAGTCTATTTGTCCTTGTGCTGATGCACCTATAGCGCCTCCCTGAGGGTAGCAGGTCGAACAGGCCAAATGCAGGATGGGAGCTGTCCTTGATGATGTTCTTCGCCCTGCTGAGGCAGCGGGAGGTGTAAATGTCCTTCAGAGAGGGAAGAGGGCAGCCGATGATCTTCTGTGCTGCCCTGACTACCCTCTGAAGCCTCTCCCTGTCTGCCATGGTGCAGCTGCCGTACCATGCTGTAATGCAGTATGTCAACAGGCTCTCAATGGACGAGCGGTAGAAGGTCAGCAGCAGGTTGGAGTCCAGGTTGTGCTTCCTGAGGACCCTCAGGAAGCGCAGCCGCTGCTGAGCCTTCCTGATGACCGCTGTGATGTTCTCTGTCCAGGAGATGTCAGCGGAGATGAGGACGCCGAGAAACCGGAAGGTGTGGACCCTCTCCACACACTCGCCGTTGATGTATAAGGGGGCTAAGTTGGTGCTGTGCTTCCTGAAGTCGACAATGAGCTCTTTGGTTTTCCTCACAGGTGTTTGCCCATCCACCCCGTGACCGCGTGGCTTCCCATAGTTCATAAGATTCAGTTAATTCATAGTTGATTCAGCTAAACTATATTTTAATGCAATGATAATGCCATATATGACCTACTGTATAACAAGTTGGGCACTGGCATGTAAGTCCGCACTAAAGCCTGTTGAAATTGCTTTAAACAAGCCCTAAAAAATTATGACAAAAAGCCCAGTATGTACCATCATAGAAACTAGGTGCAGGAGTACGCCATTCGGCCCTTCGAGCCTGCACCACCATTCAATATGATCATGGATGATAATCCAATTCAGTATCCCGTACCTGCCTTCTCTCCATACCCCCTGATCTCTCTAGCCACAAGGACCACATCTAACTCCCTCTTAAATATAGCCAATGAACTGGCCTCAACTACTTTCTGTGGCAGAGAATTCCACAGATTCACCACTCTCTGTGTGAATTTTTTTCTCATCTCAGCCCTAAAATACTTCCCCCTTATCCTAAACTGTGACCCCTTGTTCTGGTCTTCCCCAACATCAGGAACAATCTTCTTGCATCTAGCCTGTCCAACCCCTTAAGAATGTTGTAAGTTTCTATAAGATCCCCCATCACTGTAGCATCCTGAAGAAATATGATCTGCTGAGCTGGGAAAACGTAATAGAATATGCAGATTCTATTTTGGTTTACAAAAATCTTCCATGGACTAGCCCCACCTCCGCTAAAGGACTTTATAAAGAAAAACACAAATAGGTCGACTAGAGCAAGATCCAGAGGTGATTGTCTAGTCCCATTTAGGAAAAGTGTTTTTGGGCAGACAGTGTTTTCATATTGAGCGTGGCAGACCTGGAACACGATACCAGACGTCATACGGGATCTGCCAACCTTTACCTCATTTGCCAAACATCCAAAAACATGGTTACTGGAAAATCAATACTGCACTCGCAATCTGCCTTAAAATTATCCACCGCTATCCACCGCGAAGGACATTATTGCCATAGAGGGAGTGCAGAGAAGGTTCACCAGACTGATTCCTGGGATGACAGGACTGTCTTATGAACAAAGACTGCATAGACTCGGTTTATACTTTCTAGAATTTAGGAGATTGAGAGGGGATCTCGTAGAAACTTACAAAATTCTTAGGGGGTTGGACAGGCTAGATGCAGGAAGATTGTTCCCGATGTTGGGGAGGTCCAGGACAAGGGGCCACAGCTTAAGGATAAGGGGGAAATCCTTTAGGACCGAGATGAGAAGGAATTTTTTCACACAGAGAGTGGTGGGTCTCTGGAACTCTCTGCCACAGAGGGTAGTTGAGGCCAGTTCATTGGCTATATTTAAGAGAGAGTTAGATGTGGCCCTTGTGGCTAAGGGGATCAGAGGGTATGGAGAGAAGGCAGGTACGGGATACTGAGTTGGATGATCAGCCATGATCATATTGAATGGCGGTGCAGGCTCGAAGGGCCGAATGGCCTACTCCTGCACCTAATTTCTATGTTTCTATGTTTATCTGGTCTGTCATAAGCAGCATTGTTCGTCTGTTTGTTTATTGTACTCTTTATTGTTATCTTTCTTATTTTATTGTTTTAAAAAAAATGTTTATTGATTGATGGTGTTGTGATGTGTTTAACATGTTTATTTAACATCAATCTGCCAAAGGGACTAAAGATGGAAATTAGCTACTGGCTATAATCTTGCATATTTACATGTAAATGTTTATCAATATGCACTGTCCCAGTTTAAAAAAACAACAAACAAATATTTGTTACAGGAGCAAAATTAGGCCATTCGGCCCATCACGTCTACTCCACTATTCAATCGTGGCTGATAGACACAAAATGCTGGATGGAGTAACTCAGCGGGACAGGCGGCATCTCTGGAGGGAAGGGATCGGTAACGTTTCGGGTCTAGACCCTTCTTCACTGATCGTAGCATCTATCTTTCCCTCGCAACCTAATTCTCCTGCCTTCTGCCCATTACCTGACATGGGATCTGGAACTCTCTGCCACAGAGGGTAGTTGAGGCCAGTTCATTGGCTATATTTAAGAGGGAGTTAGATGTGGCCCTTGTGGCTAAGGGGATCAGAGGGTATGGAGGGAAGGCAGGTACCGGATACTGAGTTGGATGATCAGCCATGATCATATTGAATATATATGCTTGAAGGGCCGAATGGCCTACTCCTGCACCTAATTTCTATGTTTCTATGACCTGAAACCTTGCTTATTTCCTTCGCTCCACAGACCGCTGAGTTTCTCCAGCATTTTTGACTACCGTACTAATCAGTCATTTTCCAAACACCACAAGTAGTTCTACTAAAGATAGGCTACAATGTGCTGGAGCAACTCAGCGAGTCAGGCAGCATCTCTGGAGAAACAGGATGGGTGACATTTCGGTTCGAGACCCTTCTTTTGACTGAAAGTAAGGGGTGGAGGATGCTGGTCAAGGTTCAAGACCTGAAATGTCACCTATCCACGTTCTCCAGACATGTTGCCTGACCCGCTGTATTACTCCTGCACTTTGTGTCTATCTTTGCTGTAAACCAGCATCTGCAATTAGTCAAGTCAAGTCTATTTGTCACATACACATACGAGATTTGCAGTGAAATGAAAAGTGGCAAAGCTCGCGGACTTTGTGCAAAAAAACAAACAAACAAACAACCAAACAAACTACAAAACAGAATGGAACAGAATCACATTTTCTTTTACATATGAAATATTGTGGGTGGAAGGAAAAAGGGAATAAACCTCCCCCCCCCCCCCCCCCAGCAATTTTTTAAAAAAGCAGTAGAGTGGCACAGTAGAGTTAGTCCGTGGTGAGATAGGAGTTTACAGTCCTAATGGCCTCTGGGAAGAAACTCCCTCTCAACCTCTCCGTTCTCACAGCATGGCAACGGAGGCGTTTGCCTGACCGTAGCAGCTGGAACAGTCCGTTGCAGGGGTGGAAGGGGTCTCCCATGATCTTATTGGCTCTGGAGTTGCACCTTCTGATGTATAGTTCCTGCAGAGGGGCGAGTGAATTTCCCATAGTGTGTTCGGCCGAACGCACTACTCTCTGCAGAGCCTTCTTGTCCTGGGCAGAGCAATTCCCAAAGCAGATTGTAATATTTCCGGACAAGCTGCTTTCCACAGCCGCTGAGTAGAAGCACTGGAGGATCCTCGGAGACACTCTGAATTTCCTCAATTGCCTGAGGTGGTAAAGGCGCTGCCTTGCCTTACTCACGAGTGCTGCAGCTTGTGATGTCCATGTCAGATCCTCAGAGATGTGAACTCCCAGGTATTTAAAACAGCTCACCCTATCCACAGTATCCCCATTTATCCTCAATGGTGTGTACGTCCTCAGATGATGTGCCCTCCTAAAGTCCACGATCAGCTCCTTAGTTTTTTTTGATGTTCAAGAGGAGGCTGTTGTCCTGACACCAGAGTGCCAGATCAGCCACCTCCTCCCGGTGGGCCTTCTCAACATTGTCTGAGATCAGGCCCACCACCACAGTGTCATCAGCAAACTTGATTATCAAGTTGGAGCTGAACCTAGCCACACAGTCATGTGTGTACAGGGATTACAGTAGGGGGCTGAGGATGCAAACCTGGGGGGGATCCTGTGCTCAGGGTGAGGGACTTTGATGTATTCCCTCCCATCTTGACTACCTGGGGCCTGGCGGTGAGAAAGTCCAGGGCCCATGCACACAGGGGGGTGTTGAGCCCTAATTCCAGTAGCTTCTCGGCCAGTCTGGTGGGGACTATCGTGGTGAATGCAGAACTGAAGTCTATGAACAGCATCCTCACGTAGCCCCCCTTCTGGCTGTCACGATGAGAGAGAGCGGTGTGCAAAACCTGGGAGACCGCATCGTCCGTGGATCTGTTCAGACGGTATGCGAATTGTAACGGGTCCATGTTGTGAAGGATGAAGGTGCAGATGTGTTTCTTCATCGGCCTCTCAAAGCATTTAATGACTACCGAAGTGAGGACCACTGGACGGTAGTCATTCAGACAGGCTGGGGAGGCATTTTTAGGTACTGGTACAAGTTGTTTCTACATGTGGTTCTGCTGGTTTCCGTATGACGAATTAGACATAACAGGAGTGATGAATTCGGCAACATTATTCACATTACGTGGTCCGAATGAGATTTCGATCACAAACCAGAGAAATACTTAAGTTACTTTGGAAATTGACAAGTGGAAGAAAAAACATTGTCCTGCAATGAACAGTCTGCAGGAAAAAAAACTGTTTCCATGTAAACTCCATGCAGCAGTCACACATCCATTGCCTCTTAAGATCAGTCTCACTATGGGTAGTCGCTGAAATTGACAACTATTTGTTTCTTGTGACACTTGGGCAATGTTGCTGAACAATGTCTTCCTCTTGCCTATGGCGTGCACAGCCTAAAGTTGTAGGACAACTTGTTCTATTTGATCTTATAGTATTGTACACGCCTGGTGATTGCATTCGTCGAAACAGGTTGAAGGTTGCAATCTCCCACCCCGCTGAATAATGTTACATGCCAGCCTTTGATATCAGAAGGGTCTCGACCCGAAACGTCACACATTCCTTCTCTCCAGAGATGCTGCCTGTTCCGCTGAGTTATTCTAGATTTTTGTGTCTATCTTTTGTATCTTTATTTTGCAATAACCAAAAAAAATCTCATAGCCAGATTTGTTGCCTTAAAGAAAGGAAAACCTTATCTGGTTGAATAAAGGTGCTCGTCTTTAATGAATTAACTCGTTTTTCTGTCCATTTTCTTTCAGGAGGAAACCTGTCAGGAGAGGAGGTAGGACTTGTCCTTCACTGAAGCATTGATAAAATAGTTCAGAAAGCAATTGATGGTGAATGTATAACTAATTGTTTGAAACTTGCAGGTTTATTTCTAGGGAGGAAACTCTACCATTAGTAGACACCGCCTTATCTATCGATAAACTCGATGGTCCTTTCCAGTACAAACTCTGGAGAGAAATGGCTGATGTTATTAAACCAGGTAAAGCTCTTAATTTTCTGTTCTTTACATGACAAATCTGATACTATAAAGGGCACAGAAGTGCACAGAAGTGTAGTGGTGGATCACCATTAAAGATGGCATTGAATCAATTGGGTGAATAGGGTGTTGAAAACCAGAGGAGATCGGCAGTGGTCAACAAACCTCGTTCTGCATCGGGGCCAGGACGCATGACTGTGAGCGGATGGCGGACCACATCTATCACGTGTACACGTGGATCGCGCCCCAATCCCGCCCCGGATGGCAGGCATCGCATCACGTGTTCACAGAAGGTAGACAAAAATGCTGGAGAAACTCAGCAGGTGAGGCAGCCTCGTGCAACCCTTGCTTGTCTCGCCCGCTGAGATTCTCCAGCATTTTTTGTCTACCTTCGATTTTTCTCCATCATCTGCAGTTCTTTCGTAAACGTGTTCACAGAAGGTGCGGGGCCGTGCCGGCAGCTTTGCGCAGGATGCAGTGCAGACAGAGCTCGCCCTGCACTCGGGGCTGGCGCTCAGCGGGCCGGATGATTACGGGGGAAATAAATCTTTTTTTTTGTTAAATATTTTTTATTAGAAGTACATATCAAGATAAGGATATACATGTCATATACATTCTTAATATTATTAATATTAACAATTATTTCTAATTTGTACTTCTATGAGTTTTTCATTTTTAATATAGATAGGAAATAAAAGAGAAAAATAAAATAAGGATAGAGATTCAGAAAGATGAATGAAGTATTAAGCAGTTTGTACATCATTGGAGATATATCCATGGGTTATTATATGTAAATCTTCGTCTATTTCTTCGTTCAGGCATCAGTCAGGTTCTCGCACCGAACCACTTTGACCCTTTAAATATTCAATAAATGGAGACCATATCCCTCTGAATTGATCCAACTTGCCCAGAAGGACAAGTCTTAATCTTTCCAGATGAAGTGTCTCTGACATTTCAGTGATCCACATTTTAATTGTGGGGGATGTAGGACCTTTCCAAAATTTCAATATGTTTTTTCCCAATTATTAAACTGTAATCAATATAAATTCTTTGATTTATTGTTATTAATTGATCTGTTTCCAATATTCCTAATATTATTAATTTTGAGTCAGGAAGCAAATTTGTATTAACAACATTCGAGATTATCTTAAAAATTTCTGAACCAAAAGGTAGTAATTTTTATACAGTTTGTGAATGAGTGCGTTAGATTAGCTTCTAAGTGTTGACATTTATCACATATGGCTGGTATATTTGAAAAAAATCTATGTAATTTTGATTTGGAATAATGTAATCTATGTAGTACTTTAAATTGTATCAAGATGTGTCTAGCATTTAACGAACAAGGGGGGGGGGGGGGGGGGAAGAAATCTGCCTGCGGGGTTGGATAATATCAGGTTACGGGCCGCATTCGGCCCAGGGGCCGAAGGTTGTCGACCCCTGGTTTAAGGTGAGAGGGGTAAGATTTACAAGGAACCTGAGGAGCAACTTTTTCACACGGGGTATGTGGAAGGAACTGCTCACACCAGGTAGTTGAGGCAGGTACAGTGCCCTCCATAATGTTTGGGACAAAGACCCATCATTTTTTTTATTTGCCTCTGTACTATTGAGATTTGTAATAGTAAAAAAATCACATGCGGTTAAAGTGCACATTGTCAGATTTTAATAAAAGCCATATTTATACATTTTGTCAGTCTGAAGAAGGGTTTCGGCCCGAAACGTTGCCTATCTCCTTCGCTCCTTAGATGCTGCTGCACCCGCTGAGTTTATCCAGCCTTTTTGTGTACCCTTTATACATTTTGGTTTCACCATGTAGAAATATCAGCAGTTTTTATACATAGTCCCCCCCCCCCATTTCAGGGCACCATAATGTTTGGGACACAGCAATGTCATGTAAATGAAAGTAGTCATGTTTAATATTTTGTTGCATATCATTTGCATGCAATGACTGCTTGAAGTCTGTGATTCATGGACATCACCAGTTGCTGGGTGTCTTCTCTGGTGATGCTCTGCCAGGCCTGTATTGCAGCCATCTTTAGTTTATGCTTGTTTTGGGGGCTAGTTCCCTTCAGTTTTCTCTTCAGCATATAAAAGGCATGCTCAATTAGGTTCAGATCGGGTGATTGAATTGGCCACTCAAGAATTGACTATTTTTTAGTTTTGAAAAACTCCCTTGTAGCTTTAGCAGTATGTTTGAGATCATTGTCTTGCTGCAGAATGAACTGCCGCCCAATGAGTTTTGAGGCATTTGTTTGAACTTGAGCAGATAGGATGTGCCAATACACTTCAGAATTCACTATGCTACTACCATCAGCAGTTGTATCATCAATGAAGATAAGTGAGCCAGTATCTTCAGCAGCCATACATGCCCAGGCCATAACACCCCACCACTGTTTCTCACCGATGAGGTGGTATGCTTTGGATCTTGGGCAGTTCCTTCTCCCTCCATACTTTGGTCTTGCCATCACTCTAATATAAGGTAATCTTCATCTGATCTATCCACAAGACCTTTTTTTAAGAGCTGTGGTTCTATTTAAGTACTTCTTGGCAAACTGTAACCTGGCCATCTCATTTTTCCAGCTAACCAGTGGTTTGCATCTTGCAGTGTAGCCTCTGTATTTCTGTTTATGAAGTCTTCAGCAGACAGTGGTCATTGACAAATCCATACCTGACTCCTGAAGAGTGTTTCTGATCTGTCGGACAGGTGTTTGGGGATTTTTCTTTATTATAGAGAGAATTATTCTGTCATCAGCTGTGGAGGTCTTCCTTGGCCTGCCAGTCCCTTTGCGATTGGTAAGCTCACCAGAGCTCTCTTTCTTCTTAATGATGCTCCAAACAGTTGATTTTGGTAAGCCTAAGGTTTGCTTCTCAGTCTCATAATGGCTTCTTTGACGTTCATTGGCCCAACTTTGGTCCTCCTGTTGATAAACAGCAATAAAGTTTCCAAAGGTGATGGAAAGACTAGGTGCTGAGAGCTCTCTTATACCTGCATTAAGGAAGCAATTAAACACACCTGAGCAATTACAAACACCTGTGAAGCCACGTGTGCCAAACATTATGGTGCCCTGAAATGGGGGGGGGGGCGGACACTTTAATCACAGCTGTAATTTCTACTTGGAGAAACCAAAATGTATAGAAAATACCCTTTATTAAAATCTGACAATGTGCACTTTAACCACATGTGATTTTTTTCTATTACAAATCTCAAATTGTGGAGGTAGACAAAGGTGGTGGAGAATCTCAGCGGGTGCAGCAGCATCTAAGAAGCGAAGGAAATGGGCAACGCTTCGGGCCGAAACCCTTCTTCAGACTGATGTAGGGACATAGTCTGAAGAAGGGTTTTGGCCCGAATCGTTGCCTATCTCCTTCGTTCCTTAGATGCTGCTGCACCCGCTGAGTTTCTCCAGCACCTTCCAGCATCTGCAGTTCCTTCTTAAACTCAAATTGTGGAGTACAGAGGCAAATAAATAAATGATGGGTCTTTGTCTCAAACATTATGAAGGGCACTGTACTATGACAGCATTTAAAATATACTTGGACAGGTACATGTCCAGGAAAGGTTTCAAGGGAAAGTATAGAAGTGTGAAAACACACACCTCCAGATTCAGGGACACATGATCCATATTCTTCCATGCCCTGCATATCCACGTGCCCATGTAAAAGCCTTTTAAACGCCGCTACCATATCTGTCTCTGCCACCACCCCTGACAGCACTTTCCAGGCACCACTGCTCTTTGTGTTCAGAATTGCACTGCACATTTCCTTCAAACTTTGCCCCTCTTACCTTCCAGTATGCCCTCTGGTGTTTGATATTTCCTCCCTGGGACAAAAGGCTGGCTGTCAGCCCTATCTATAATTTTGTACATTTCTTGCTATTGAAGGAGTGCAGCATAGGTTCACAAGGTTAATTCCCAGGATGACGGGACTGTCATATGCTGAGAGAATGGAGCGGCTGGGCTTGTACACTCTGGAGTTTAGAAAGATGAGAGGGGATCTTATTGAAACATATAAGATTGTTAAGGGTTTGGACACGCTAGAGGCAGGAAACATGTTCCTGATGTTGGGGGAGTCCAGAACCAGGGACCACACAGTTTAAAAATAAGGGGTAAGCCATTTAGAAACATAGAAACAGAGAAGATAGGTGCAGGAGGAGGCCATTCAGCCCTTCAAGCCAGCACCACCATTCGTTGTGATCATGACTGATCGTCCCCTATCAATAACCCGTGCCTGCCTTCTCCCCATATCCCTTGACTCCACTCGCCCCTAGAGCTCCATCTAACTCTCTCTTAAATCCATCCAGTGACTTGGCCTCCACTGCCCTCTGTGGCAGGGAATTCCATAAATTCACAACTCTCTGGGTGAAAATGTTTTTTCTCACCTCAGTCTTTAATGACCTTCCCTTTATTCTAAGACTTTGGCCCCTGGTTCTAGACTCGCCCAACATTGGGAACATTTTTCCTGCATCTAGCTTGTCCAGTCCTTTTATAATGTTATATGTTTCTATAAGATCCTCCCTCATCCTTCTAAACTCCAGTGAATACAAGCCTAGCCTTTTCAATCTTTCCTCATATGACAGTCCGCCATCCCAGGGATCACTCTCGTAAACCTATGCTGCACTGCCTCAATCCCAAGGATGTCCTTCCTCAAATTAGGAGACCAAAACTGTACACAATGTATAGGGCTCTGGTGAGATGTGGTCTCACCAGAGCCCTATACAACTACAGAAGAACCTCTTTACTCCTATACTGAAATCCTCTTGTTATGAAGGCCAACATTCTATTAGCTTTCTTCACTGCCTGCTGTACCTGCACGCCAACTTTCAGTGACCGGTGTACAAGGACGCCCAGGTCTCGCTGTACCTCCCCCTTACCTAACCTAACTCCAGAACGGAGTTGAGGAAACACTTTTTCCACACAGAGAGTTGTGAGACACTTTTTCCACACAGAGAGTTGTGAGTCTGTGGAATTCTCTGACTCGGAGGCCGGTTCTCTGGATACTTTCAAGAGAGAGCTAGATTGGACCCTTAAAGATAGCGGAGTCAGGGGATATGGGGAGAAGGCTGGAACGGGATTCTGATGGGGGGATGATCAGCCATGATCACATTGAATGCGCCGAAGGGCCCAATATCTATTGTCTGTTGTGTTAAAGAAGGAAGAAGGGTCTCGACCCGAAACGTCGCCTATCTCCTTCGCTCCTTAGATGCTGCTGCACCCGCTGAGTTTCTCCAGCTTTTTGTGTAACCGGCTATTGTCTGTTGACAGCACCCGTAGTCGGGATCAAACCCGGGTCTCTGGCGCTGCATTCGCTGTAAGGCAGCAACTCTACCGCTGCGCCACTGTGACCGCCAATGTTATTTTAATGTCTCTGCCAGCTCCCGTTTGCCTGATGCTGGATCCCAACACGGCCCACCCCTACCTCGTTCTGTCTGAGGACCTGACCAGTGTGAGACTCGGGGACCAAGGCAAGGAGGTGCCCGACACTCCGGGGAGGTTCGACCGCAGGGCCTGTGTCCTGGCGTCCGAGGGGTTCTCTGCGGGGAAACACTACTGGGAGGTCGAGGTGGGGACCAAGACCTGGTGGGAGCTGGGAGTGGCTGAGGAATCGGCCGAGAGGAAAGGCCATGTCACCCTTCAGCCCGACATGGGATATTGTATCATGTGCCTTGTGTACGGGAACTCCTATGTGGCCCTCACCTCCCCAAGGACCCCCCTCGCCACCAAGGTGAAACCCTGTAAAATTGGCGTGTACTTGGACCATGAGGGGGGTCAGGTGTCATTTTACAATGCGGACAACATGACCCATCTCTACACCTTCAACCAAACTTTCAAGGGCAGAGTCTTTCCCATTTTTAACCCTGGGTTGAATAAAGATGGGAAAAACTCTGCTCCCCTGATAATCCGTGGTGTTAGGTATTACTGATCAGTCAGCGGAGGGGCAAGAAGGTGCGATCTTGCAGTCCCACGGACATGAGTATGATTCTGACCTCTATGTTTGGTTGATATTTTCTCTCCATGATCTGTGTTTCCCCACAGCTTCACTGCTTTCCACCTCATTCCCTAAAGATCATCTTCTTCCTGCGTATGGTGTGCACATCCTGAAGTTGTAGGACAACTTGTTCTATTTGATCTTATTTGATTGTGCACGCCGGGTTGATTGCATTCATTGAAACAGAGCGGACCACGTGAAGGTTGCAATCTTCCACCCATCCCTAAAGATGAGCGGTTTGGTTAACTATATAATGCCCCTGTCCCACTTAGGAAACCTGAACGGAAACCTCTGGAGACTTTGTGCCCCACTCAAGGTTTCCATGCGGTTCCCGGAGGTTTTTGTCAGTCTCCCCAATGGGCGAGACCTCCCTGATGGAATAAAACTGGGTGAAAAAAAGGTCTCACCTTCCACTACCTGCAACCTCCGGCAACCACCCTCAACCAGCATCACAACCGGCTTCAACTAAAAAATTACCGATTTTTAAACGGCAACCTATTTTTAGTCGCGGCCGGTTTTGAATTTTTTGAAATAATCGCCGGAACATAGGAGAAGCGGAAACCACTTTCGACCATTAGGGAGACTGACAAAAACCTCCGGGAACCGCATGGAAACCTTGGGTGGGGCGCAAAGTCTCCAGAGGTTTCACTTCAGGTTTCGTAAGTGGGACAAGGGCATAACCTTGCAAAAAAACGTTCCACCTATCTTTCCCATTCCCATAGCGATATTTCTGTTCTGCGCCTCTTCCATGGGCAGAGAGTGCCCACAGGCAAACGTGAGGAACAGCACCTCGTATTGCGGCATGGTGGCGCAAAGGTAGAGTTGCTGCCTTATAGCGTCAGAGAACCGGGTTCAATCCTGACTCTGGCTGCTGTCCGTGCAGAGTCTGAAGAAGGGTCTTGACCCCAAAAGTATCACCTATCCATGGTCTCCAGAGCTGCTGCCTGGCCAACTGACATACACCAGCACTTTGGGTATTTTTCTTTTGGTAAACCAACATCTGCAGATACTTGTGTTTATAAAAAAAAATTGGATTAAGAGGAAATCAAGAGTTTAGCGGTGTCATTCTGTGATTAGTTTAGATGATCAGAACATTATTGTGCATGCTTTTTGCTTACATTTTGTGGAATTGAATGAAATACCAAAACGTTAATGCCAATTTAATCTGTCTGCACATTTTATGTACAGGCCTGGAGCCATGTTGCACAACTTGTTTGCATGGAAAAATAAAAGTTTATGAATGGAAACTTGGATGGTTCTTATAATGTTTTGGGAACAGCTCCATCCGAGACCGCAAGAAACTGCAGAGAATTGTGGACTCGGCCCAGACCATCACACAAACTACCCTCCCTTCCATTGACTCGATCTACACTTCACGCTGCCTCGGCAAGGCCAGCAGCATGGTCGGGGACGAGTCACACCCCGGTCGCTCCCTCTTCTCCCGTCGGGCAGGAGGTGCAGGGGTTTGGAGGCGGACACCTCCGGATTCAGGGACAGTTTCTTCCCAGTGGTTATCAGGCAACTGAACCATCCTACTACAACCAAAGAGCAGTGCTGAGCTGCAATCTGCCTCGTTGGAGACCCCCCACACTATCTTTAACCGGACTTTACTGGACTTTATCGTGCACTGAAGGTTATTCCCTTTGGCCTGTGTCTGCACACTGTGAATGGTTTGATTGTGGTCATGATTCCCCTAATCTGAGGAAAGCCATTCTTGCCATAGAGGGAGTACAGAGAAGGTTTCCCAGGCTGATTCCTGGGATGGCAGGACTTTCATATGAAGAAAGACTGGATAGACTCGGCTTGTACTCGCTAGAATTTAGAAGATTGAGGGTGATCTTATAGAAACTTACAAAATTCTTAAGGGGTTGGACAGGCTACACGCAGGAAGATTGTTCCCGATGTTGGGGAAGTCCAGAACAAGGGGTCACAGTTTAAGGATAAAGGGGAAGTCTTTTAGGACCGAAATGAGAAAAACATTTTTCACGCAGAGAGTGGTGAATCTGTGGAATTCTGTACCACAGAAGGTAGTTGAGTCCAGTTCATTGGCTATATTTAACAGGGAGTTAGATGTGGCTCTTGTGGCTAAAGGGATCAGGGGGTATGAAGAGAAGGCAGGTACAGGATACTGAGTTGGATGATCAGCCATGATCATATTGAATGGCGGTGCAGGCTCGAAGGGCCGAATGGCCTACTCCTGCACCTATTTTCTATGATTCGTCTTTCTGCACACTGGATAGCATGAAACAGCAATGCTTTTCACTGTACCTCCGCACATGTGACAATAAACTAAAGTAGCGAACTACTTTCGTGAAAATGGCTACAGAGATCCTAACCAATGTAAACACTGGAATGTAACCGTAGTTCCAGACCACAGTGGTGCAGCGGTAGAATTGCTGCCTTACAGCAATGGACTTAAGAGAGAGTTGGATAGAGCTCTAGGGGCTAGTGGAGTCAAGGGATATGGGGAGAAGGCAGGCACGGGTTATTGATACCGGACGATCAGCCATGAGCATATTGAATGGCGGTGCTGGCTTGAAGGGCCGAATGGCCTCGTCCTGCACCTATTTTCTATGTTTCTACAGCGCTTGCAAGACCACGGCACTGTCTGTACGGAGTTTGTACGTTGTCCCTGTGATCTGCGTGGGTTTTCTCCTAGATCTTCGCTTTCCTCCCACACTCCACAAAGACGGACAGGTTTGTAGGTTAATTGGCTTGGTAAATATAGCAATGTTACAAAATTTTGAGATTTAAAAAATCAAGTCTGCAATTTATCCGATCAGATAAAGCATAAAAATAAGTTTAATTTGACGCCTAATTCAATTTCATATCTTCAGTATTAAAAAAGTTAGGGCCATTTTCATACTCGGAAATTAGCAACTTGCTTCCTATTGCTTTTCTATTGACTTGTCACAAAAGTTGTGATCGAGGACAGTCAAAAGCCCATAACTTCCTTAAAATTTAAGAGAACTGAAAGAAATTTTCAGTTATTATAGATTGAAGTATTCTGAAACAAATATGAAGCAATCTTACTTGGATGACCTGAAATGAAAGCATATAATTAGTTAGTTACCCAATTGTAGCCAATTACAAAATTCAATTACTAGATCTAAACATTTATCAATTTCTTAAGAAAAAAAAAAAAAAAATTAAAGCCTAAGTGTCCAATTAACAGTCACACAATAATTCACAATAAAACATGATTTTTAAATCTAATTGTCATTCATTTATAGGCCAAATTGAAGGAATTCAGTGTTTAATGCCTGTAAATTAATGGGCATTTTAAACAGCTTGCGAGTGGGATTTTATGGAACGCGCTGTATTGGAACGTTGCGGTAGCGGTGAATTTAAACCCCATATCAGCAGGAAATTTTCTGACAGTTCATATGGGGGCTAAATCACCGTTTCGCAACATGAAATATTGATTAAAGTCCCCTAAAAAAGCAAGTGTAAATGTAAAAATAAACAGCTTTCACTTACCTGTCCCCTACGTAAAATCCGTCCCCGTTGTCGGTGTTCACGGCATTGGGAGCTAATTTTTATTTTACTGCAGCAATTAAATAGTCGGACGATTTATTTTAAAAAACGGACTTACCGGCAGTCGGAACAAATCTCCAAAAATAGCTCGCACTCGGAGAAAATAAAGCTCCGGATTGCAAGGGGAAAACCGCATTTCAACCCCGCCCCCCCCCCCCCCCCCCCTTAAAGGCACCAAAGTCGCGCACACGGCCAGCGGCGAACTCCAGCACCGCTAAAGGTAAGTTTTGTAAGTTTTAGTAAATATAAAAAATGTCCCCAGTGTGCGCAGGATAGTGTCTTCTTCTTCTGTTGTATGTCTTTTAGACCTGCAGCTCCGTTGAGGCGAGCCAGGCCAACGTGTCATCGGCCAGGTCAATCAGACCTCGTTCACCATTCAGTGGCCGGTGTTTGGGGCAACTGGTGACTATGTGCTCCACTGTCTGTGTTGGGTCCCCCCACACTCGCAGGAGGCGCTGTCCACGAGGCCCCACCTCTTCATCGCTACTCCATAGCGTCCGACGCCTGTCCTCAAGCAGTTGAGGGTTGTCCACTGCTTTCGGGGCAGGACCTGGCCAGGGACGTCCATGGGGTTATCGATATAATGGTGTAGCCCAGATGGTTCCGCTGACTTCCACTGGTCTCTCCCTATCGTCTTGACCCAGGCGGCCTTAGAAGCGTCAGCCGGTGTTGTGCAGAGCAGCTCTTGGGCTTGTGTGGCAAAGGGGCGCCGTGACTTGAGGGAGGATAGTGTCAATATGCAGGGATCGCTGGCCGGCGCGGATCCAGTGGGCCAAAAGCCTTTTTTTAACGCTGTATCTCTAAACTATTGAAAAAAATAACTTTGTGGATGGTTTCATTTCAGTTGGAGTGGTTTGTGTTCACTTGATACTTGAAGAGTAAATCTGTGTCAAGACAAAACTTCCATCCGGCACTCAAATACACCTGGACCATTTCCGACACTTCCCTACCATTCCTTGACCTCACTATCTCCATCGCAGGTGATAGACTTCTGACCGACATCCACTATAAACCCACTGACTTCCATGGCTTTCTGGACTACACTTCTTCCCACCCTGCTTCCTGTAAGGATTCCATCCCCTACTCCCAATTCCTTCCGCATCTGCTCCTAGGATGAGGTGTTGCACACCAGGGCATCAGAGATGTCCTCATTCTTCTGGGAATGGTGATTCCCCTCTTCTATCACAGATGAGGCTCTCACCAGGGTCTCTTCTATACCCTGTAACTCTGCTCTCACACCCCATCCCCCCACTCGTAACAAGGGCAGAGTCCCCCTTGTCCTCACCTTCCACCCTACCAGCCGTCACGTACAACAAATAATCCTCCAATAGTTGTTTTCGCCACCTCCAATGTGAGCCCACCACTTGCCACATCTTCCCATCTCCTCCCCTGTCTGCTTTCCGCAGAGACTGCTCCCTCCATAACCCCCTGGTCCATTCGTCCCTTCCCACCCGAACCACCCCGTCTCCGGGCACTTTCCCTTGCAACCGCAAGAAATGCTGCACTTGTCGCATTACCTCCCCCCTTGACTCCATTCAAGGACCCAAGCAGTCTTTCCAGGTGCGACAGAGGTCTTTCCAGGTGCACCTCCTCCAACCTCATCTATTGCATCCACTGCTCTAGATGTCAGCTGATCTACATCGGTGAGACCAAGCGCAGGCTTGGCGATCGCTTTGCCGAACACCTCCACTCGGTTCGCAATAACCAACCCGATCTCCCGGTGGCTCAGCACTTCAACTCCCCCTCCCATTCCAAATCCAACTTTTCTGTCCTGGGCCCCCTCCATGGTCGGGGTGAGGACCACTGGAAATTGGAGGAGCAGCACCTCATATTTTGCTTGGGCAGTTTGTACTCCAGCGGTATGAACATTGACTTCTCTAATTTCAGATAGTCCATTACTTTCCCCACCCCTTTTCGGCTCTCCCTCTAGCCCTCTGGCTCCTCCTCTTCCTTTCTTCTGCCCCCCCCCCCCCAACATCATTCTGAAGAAGGGTTTCAGCCCGAAACGTTGCCTATTTCCTTCGCTCCATAAATGCTGCCTCACCCACTGAGTTTCTCCAGCACTTTTGTCTACCTTCGATTTCCAGTATCTGCAGTTCCTTAAACAAAACTGTGTGTTGGGAGAGTCTTTCCTCTCTCAAGCAACAGCCATTTATTTTCAGCAGTCACAACACACGGGTGGGGTGGGACACTGGTGAAGGAAAACCCCCCATGGCCCAGAGGTGGAAATGATTTCAGGATCAGATGGTCTAACATTACTTTAGCAAGTCAAGTTTTAGTTTAATTCATCTTAATTGATTGCATTGATTAAACAAGAGTTTTCAGAAGCAGAGGATTATGTATCCAAATCAAACATAAAAGAATTAAAGTGTTAAAGAAGGAACTGCAGATGCTGGAGAATCGAGGGTTACACAAAAAGCTGGAGAAACTCAACGGGTGCAGCAGCATTTAAGGAGCGAAGGAGATGGGCGACGTTTCGGGTCGAGACCCTTCTTCAGACTGGTCAGGGATCAGGGAAACGAGAGATATAGACAGTGATGTGGAGAGATAAAGAACAATGAATGAAAGATATGCAAAAAAGTATCGATGATAAAGGAAACAGGCCATTGTAAGCTGTTTGTAGTGTGAAAATGAGAAGCTAGTGCGACTTGGGTGGGGGTGGGGGAGATAGAGAGAGAAGGAATGTCAGGGCCCGAGGGATGGGGGAGAGATGGGGAGGGGGAGGAGGCAGCCTGGGTTAACAGAATTGAGAAAATTCAATGTTTAAGCCCAGAGGATGCAGACTCCCCAAGCGAAATATGAGGTGCTGTTCCTCCAACTTGCGGTGTTGCTCACTCTGGCCGTGGAGGAGGCCCAGGACCGAGAGGTCGGATACGGAATGGGAGGGGAGTTGAAGTGCTGAGCCACCGGGAGGTCGGGTTGGTTATTGCGGACCGAGCGGAGGAGTTCGGCGAAACGATCGCCCAGCCTCCGCTTGGTCTCACCGATGTAGATCAGCTGGCATCTGGAGCAACGGATGCAGTAGATGAGGTTGGAGGAGGTGCAGGTGAACCTCTGTCGGACTTGGAAGGACTGCTTGGGTCCCAGAAAGAGTGGATGGGGGAGGTGAAGGGCCAAGTGTAGCATCTCTTGCGGTTGCAAGGGAAAGTGCCCGGGGAAGGGGTGGAGCGGGAGGGAAGGGAAGAATTGACAAGGGAAACATAAAAGAATGAAAAAACATTGAAACATAAAAGAATGGTTACAGCACAAAAAGAGGCCAGTCAGCCCATTGCGTCCATACTAGCTCTACATACTAGCCAGCACAACAACCTGGCTCTCAATATCAGTAAAACCAAGGAACTGATTGTGGACTTTGGAAGAGGAAGCTTGAGGACCCACAATCCTGTTTATAGCGATGGTGGAGAGAGTCAAAAACTTCAAATTCCTGGGAGTGCATATTTCCGACGATCTTTCCCAGACCCAACACGCTGATGCAATTATAACAAAAGCACATCAGCGCCTCTACTTCCTGAGAAGATTACAGAGATTCGGTATGTCAAGGAGGGCTCTCTTGAACTTGTACAGGTGCACAGTAGAGAGTATGCGGACCGGTTGCATGGTGGCTTGGTTCGGCAACTTGAACGTCCAGGAGCGGAAAGGGCTGAAGAAAGTTGTGACCACTGCCCAGTCCATCACCGGCTCTGACCTCCCCACCAGCGAAGGGATCTATCGGGGTTGCCTCTAGGAGGGGCGCCACATGATGGCAGCCTCTGCCTACAGTCTGTCTGTTTTTCTATCTTTTTCTTTTAAAGTACGTTTTGGAGGATTTTTTTAGTATTTCCATGTTGGGGAGGGGGATATGGTAAGGGGGAAACTTTCTCAGTCACTTCCTAGCGAGGATGTGACTATTTGTTGAGTCGCATCTTCGCGCCCCCCCCCCCCCACGGCCTACCAACTGGTGCGGCCTTTCCTGTCAGGGACCGGACCAAAGCTTCAGTGGTGGCGCATCACTGGATTCACCGCCGAGCGGGCGATGCCTTACCTGCATCGCCGTTTGAATCTCCGGAGTGTTGGGCCTGCTGCTTCAACGTCGCGGAACTGCGGTTTGCGGAGCTCCCAGCCTCAGGCCGCGCTGACTTCAACATCGCCGAGTCCTGGAATCCCTTTGCCGAGGGCCGCCAGCGTGAATCTCCGCCCAGCTCGGCCTGTGGAATTCGGGAGCCGCGGCCTCCGGTAGGAAGTGGCCGATTTGGAAGACCAAGCTGCGGTGAATGTTCTCCCGTTCCGACATCGGAGTTCCATCATCCGGCGAGCGGGCCTGACCATCGGGCCGTCCGTAGAGGCGACAGCGAGGGGTTCGGGAGCCCCCCCGACCACGGGTGAACAACAGGACAAAAGAGGAGGATGACTGAACTTTGGTGCCTTCCCTCACAGTGGGGAAACGTTGATTCCATTGTGTGGGGATGTCTATGTTAAAGACTATCATGTTCTGAGCTCTTTTTTATTCTTATATTGACCACAACTGTATGGTGACCACAAATTTCACTGCACCAATTGGCACATGTGACAATAAATGTCTCTTGTCTCTTGTCTTGTCTCTTGAGTTGCTGCCTCAAAAAGGCAGCCAACATCATCGAAGACCATCATCATCAGAGAAGATGGGTCTCGACCTGGTGGAAAATGGAACAGATTCCTTTTTTAAGTAGGTATGTTACAAAACTTACCTTGAGCAGCGCTGCAGTTCTGCCGCTCCCCGTGTGCGCGATTTTGGCGCCTTTCAGAGGGGGGCGGGCTTCAAGTGCCGTTTTTCTTCCGACTGGGCAAATCGATCAATGTCGGGCGATTTCGTTGCGGAAGAAAAATCGCTCCGACATTTCATTAATGAAGGTATTTTTAAATTACGCTAGATTATTTATTATCTAGAGTAATTTAAAAATCACCTTCAAAAGCCGTGAGCGCTGATAACGGGAAGGATTTTGCGTAGGGGAGAAAAAAAAGGTACACAGTTTATTTTTATATTTAAAGTTGGTTTTTATGGAGGCTTTAATAATATTTTCATGTTGCGAAATGGGGTCCAAAAAAAATGTATGAACCGGCTGTATTTTTCATGCCGACTTCACCGCAAACCGCAACGTTCCAATCCACCGCATTCCACTAAAACCCACTCGCTAGTTGATTTAAAGGGCCATTAATTTACAGGCATTAAACACTAAATGCCTTCCATTTGGCCCAGAAATTCATGAAAATGAGATTTAAAAATTATGTTCTATTGTGGATTATTGTGTGAATGTTATTTGGACACTTAGGCAATTTAAAAAAAGTTTATCTTTTCTTAAGAAATGGATAGATGTTTAGATCTACTCATTGAATTTTGTAATTAGCTACAATTAAATAACCAACTAATTATATGCTTTAATTTCAGGTCATCCAAGTAAGATTGTTTCATATTTGTTTCAGAATGCTTCAATCTATAATAACTGAAAATTTCATTGAGTTCTCTTAATTTTTAAGAAAGTTATGGGCTTTTAACGGTTCTAGATCACAGCTTTTGAGTTAAGTCAATTGAAAGGCAATGGGGAACAAGATGCTAATTTCTGAGTATGAAAATGGTCATAACTTTGTTAATACTGAAGATATGAAAGTGAATTAGGTGTCAAATTAAACTTCTTTTTATGCTTTATCTGATGGGATAAATTGCAGACTTGATTTTTAAAATCTCAAAATTTTGTAACATTGCTATTTTAAGAGAGCAAGGCTCAGCCTCAGTGGAATACACAAGGCAGCAATCCAACCTTAAAATAATTCACAGTGTGGAGGCGCTGCATTTCGCTGAGTTCGCCAATCTGTTTTCACAGCAAATTCCAGTGCCCTAGATAATCCCATTCCCCGCATGTTATCTGTGTTACTATTCCTTGGCTCATTTCTCTCCTCCCCCCGCCCTTTTGTCCAGCGGAATGAGTTTACCGGGTTGTTACACAAAAGAAAATACACAGTGCAATAGCGAGGGAGGAGAGCTTTTCCATGCATGTCTAATTGGCTTTCTCGCGATTAAAGGGAGGATTAAAGGGAGCGTGAAGAGGTTCTGGCAGTCAGTGTGAAGAAGGGTCTCGACCCATTCCTTCTCTCCAGAGATGCTGCCTGTCCCGCTGCAGTTACTCAAGCATTCTGTGTCTATCATCGGTTTAAACCAGTATCTGCAGATCTTTCCCACACATTCTATCCAATATCTCCTCGCAACTCAAGCACTCTATCCCTGTCAGCATCCTGGATCCTCCCCAGTGCAATCACTGTAACCATCCAGTATACATTGGCTTTGAAGAAAGCAAATGGCATGTTGGCCTTTATAACAAGAGGAGTTGAGTATAGGAGCAAAGACGTCCTTCTGCAGTTGTACAGGGCCTTAGTGAGACCACACCTGGAGTATTGTGTGCAGTTTTGGTCCCCTAATTTATGGTAGGACATTCTTGCTATTGAGGGAGTGCAGTGTAGGTCTACAAGGTTAATTCCCGGGATAGCGGGACTGTCGTATGCTAAGAGAATGGAGCGGCTGGGCTTGTACACTCTGGAGTTTAGCAGGAAGAGAGGGCATCTTATTGAAACATAAAAGAATATTAAGGGTTTGGACATGCTAGAGGCAGGAAACATGTTCCCGATGTTGAGGGAGTACAGAACCAGGGGCCTCCACTGTTTAAGAATAAGGACTAAGCCATTTAGAATGGAGATGAGGAAACACTTTTTCTCACAGAGAGTTGTGAATCTGTGGAATTCTCTGAGGACATTGGAGGCCAGTTCTCTGGATATTTTCAATAGAGAGCTAGATAGGGCTCTTAAAGATAGCGGAGTCAGGGGATATGGGGAGAAGGCAGGAACAGGATACTGATTGGGGATGATCTGCCATGATCACATTGAATGGCGGTGCTGGCTCGAAGGGCCGAATGGGCCTATTCCTGCACCTATTGTCTGTTGTCAAATACATTGCTGGCTGTTGTCATGCTTCTGACGACCTGCGCATCTTGAGGTGGTGAGGTGAGATGATGGGGTTGGGTGGGAGTTGGGCTTGCTGAATGCTTGAGTAGAGATAGATGTGTATAGATGCACGTCCACAGAGTCTCTGTGAGCTCCCTGACAAATCTATGCTATTTGAGATATTGTTGGTTTTCATCACTTAGTTTTGGAGGCAGTTAAGTAACACAACATAACTTGTTCAGTGTTACCAGCTGCTCAAGAATTTATTTCCCGGATTTGTTGCTCATCCATTATATACCTATCTGTTAAATTGTTTAAAGCCCTGAGTGATAAGGAATAGATATGGTAGATACGATATGCTGGAACTTAATTTATCCCAGGAAGGAAATTGATCTGCCAACACAAGATACATGAAATTAAATGAAATTAAATGAACGAGTGGAAAGGATTGGGGATGTGCAAAGATTTGGGGTGGGGAGGAGGGGGGGGGGGGGGGGGGGGAGTCAGTCTCAGTCTACCCCACCACAGAAGGGGGAGGAGTTGTTATCTCCCGTTTAAGGATAAGGGGGGGAAGTCTTTTAGGACCGAGATGAGAAAAACATTTTTCATACAGAGAGTGGTGAATCTCGGGAATTCTCTGCCACAGAAAGTAGTTGAGGCCACTTCATTGGCTATATTTAAGAGGGAGTTAGATGTAGCCCTTGTGGCTAAAGGGATCAGGGGGGTTGGAGAGAAGGAAGGTACAGGATACTGAGTTGGGTGATCAGCTATGATCATATTCACTGGCGGTGCTGGCTCGAAGGGCCGAATGGCTTACTCCTGCACCTATTTTCTATGTTTTTATGTTTCTATGTTCAGTTTGGGAGCCACAGGGAAGAAGGATCTCCTGTGGCATTCAAAAGAGTAAGGAATAGATATGGTATATGCACAGAGAGTTTTATTCAGACTAGGGGAATCAAGAACCCGGGAACATATGTACACTGCAAGGGCCAGGAAGCGATCGGGCAAGATCATCTCTGACCCCTCTCACCCTGGCCACAAATTCTTTGAATCACTTCCTTCTGGAAGGCGACACTGGACTGTCAAAGCTGCCACAGCCGGACATAAAAACACGAGTAGTAGCTCTACTCAATAACCAAAAATCTGTACTCCTTTTGCTCTGGTAATTTATTAAATTCACATGTTTAATCAATAATGTTTTATTATTAATGTTTTATGTGTCATTCTTAACTGTCACTGTATGTCATGTTGTCACTTGTGGATGGAGCACCAAGGCAAATTCCTTGTATGTGAATACTTGGCCAATAAACTTATTCATTCATGTTTAGGAGTGTGGTACAATTTAATATGAACCTGGGGATATAAAAGATTATTCAGGGTTTGGACACACTACAGGCAGGAATCATGTCCCTGATGTTGGGGGAGTCCAGAACCTGGGGCCACAGTTTAAGAATAAGGGGTAAGCCATTTAGAACAGAGACGAGGAAAAACTTTTTCACACAGAGAGTTGTGAGTGTGTGGAATTCTGTGCCTCAGAGGGCAGTGGGGGCTGGTTCTCTTTATGCTTTCAAGAGAGAGGTTTTTTAAAATTTCAAAATAGACTTTATTCGAGATATAAATATATACAATACATGATCCTGACAAAACTCCACCGACATTCTCGGAGGCTATACATACAATACAGTTTCCCCAAATCACAAATTTACCCCACACCCCACTCATGTGGCCCACTGACGTGGAATCCATTCCCTTACTTTGAGGGGCGTCTCCACCTTAAGAGCGAGATAGATAGAGCTCTCCGCCATTGTCCCATTGATGTGAACAGGATTGTGGGGAAACTGTGTGAAATTTACAAGCTCTCTCTGTGACCGATTAGGAAAAGGGGAGATGCAACGAGACCTGGGTGTCATGGTACACCAGCCATTGAAAGTAGGCATGCAGGTGCAGCAGGCAGTGAAGAAAGCAAATGGTATGTTAGCATTCATAGCAAAAGGATTTGAGTATAGGAGCAGGGAGGTTCTACTGCAGTTGTACAGGGTCTTGGTGAGACCACACCTGGAGTATTGCGTACAGTTCTGGTCTCCAAATCTGAGGAAAGACATTCTTGCCATAGAGGGAGTACAGAGAAGGTTCACCAGACTGATTCCTGGGATGTCAGGACTTTCATATTAAGAAAGACTGGATAGACTCGGCTTGTACTCGCTAGAATTTAGAAGATTGAGGGGGGATCTTATAGAAACGTACAAAATTCTTAAGGGGTTGGACAGGCTAGATGCAGGAAGATTGTTCCCGATGTTGGGGAAGTTTAGGACAAGGGGTCACAGTTTATGGATAAGGGGGAAATCTTTTAAGACCTAGATGAGAAAAATATTTTTCACACAGAGAGTGGTGAATCTCTGGAATTCTCTGCCACAGAAGATAGTTGAGGCCAGTTCATTTGCTATATTTAAGAGGGAGTTAGATGTAGCCCTTGTGGCTAAAGGGATCAGGGGGTATGGAGAGAAGGCAGGTACGGGATACCGACTTGGATGATCAGCCATGATCATATTGAATGGCGGTGCAGGCTCGAAGGGCCGAATGGCCTACTCCTGCTCCCATTGTCTGTGTTTCTATGACCGTATCATAATGTCCGCGTGGTCAGATCTCCTGCCACGCCCCAAAGACTTGCGGGTTTGTAGGTTAATTGGTCTCTGTAAAATGTCCCTCCGTGTGCAAGGCGTGGATGAGAGCGTGGGACAGTGTGAAAAGGTCAAAGGCGTGAACTCTGTGGACACAATAGCCCGTTTCCATGCTGTATCTCTAAATAATATACGATATAATTGGCGATCATAATTATTTATCAACATTTGCTGCATTAGAACAAGATTCGGAAAATGGGAGGAAATATGGCTCGAAATGCCACAGAAGAGCCACAACCCACATTGCAAACAATAATCTAGTCATTCAATCACAATGAACGAACAACGGGGGAATGGCGTCCGGTTAACTCGAAATCCCGGTCGTTCGAAAAACACTCCCTTTGGATCTGAAACGCTGGGAGAGCTCGGTTTGACCGACCTAGCGGGCAGCAAAGGGAACTGGCAAGTACTGGAGAGCAAAGGCTTTGGGCACAGCAGCCTCGAGAAAGGGGCGCGTTTGGACAGCCGGGGTCGGGAACGAAGATCTTTGGCCGGGAGTAAAAATGTAGCAAACTCCCTCTCCGGTCCCCGGCCGGCATGATGTCACCTGGTTAATGACTGCAACACTTTGAGTCCAATGGCAAGAGCGGTCGCTGCATCACATGCGTTGCCCGGCCGAATAGGACGAGGGGCCTCGCTGTGGTAGCACCTCCCCATTTATAACCTTTGTTGAGAGAGCGGCTTCTGCAGCTGAGAGCGGCGCAGTTACTCCGTAACCAGCAGCCTGGTCGTTTCGTTCCTTCCCTTAACCCAAATTAACACACTGACCATGCGGGAGATCGTGCACATACAAGCTGGCCAATGTGGAAACCAAATCGGAGCCAAGGTAATTATGTATCCGAGACTTCTATTGTTGCAAAAAAAAATTAAATCCCCGGCGGTGTTGAATATTAAGTTTACAATGACCCGACTGTATGTGCACTGTTTAAGAAAGAACTGCCGATGCTGGAAAAATCGAAGGTAGATAAAAATGCTGGAGAAACGCAGTGTTTGTACTGATCGCAGAAAATTCCTCCAGCAAGTCGTCTTTTTGTCTGTTACATTTTTATTTTAGCCGAAATGTATCAGGTGTCGGTTTACACGTGGGGGGAATCGGCGACAGTAGGAATTTGAAACGCCCTTAGTTCAATCTGTGGGCAATCGCACAGTCTGGTTGAAAGTAGTCTACATCTATCTTTGACCTACATAAACCTGACGGGATCGTATTTAAATCTAGTAACGGGATTATCGAAGTTATTATCTTATTGAATCATATTGAAATCTTATTGAAACGTATGAGATTGTTGAGGGTTACACAAAAAGCTGGAGAAACTCAGCGGGTGCAGCAGCATCTAAGGAGTGAAGGAGATAGGCGACGTTTCGGGTCGAGACCCTTCTTCAGACTGTTGAGGGGTTGGACACGCTGGAGGCAGGAAACATGTACCCGATGTTGGGGGGGGGGGGGGGGGGGGGGGGTCCAGAACCAGGGGCCACAGATTCAGAATAAGGGGTAAGCCATTTAGAACGGAGACGAGGAAACACTTTTTCACACAGAGAGTTGGGAGTCTGTGGAATTATCTGCCTCAGAGGGCGGTGGAGGCCGGTTCTCTGGATGCTTTCAAGAGAGAGCTGGATCGGGCTCTTAAAGATAGCGGAGTCGGGGGATATGGGGAAAAGGCAGGAACTGATTAGTCAAGTCAAAAGAGTTTATTGTCATGTGTCCCTGACAGGACAATGAAATTCTTTCTTTGCCTAGCACAACAGGACATAGTAGGCATTGACTACAAAACAGATCGGTGTGACAGATTAGGAATGATCACATTGAATGGCGGTGCTGGCTCGAAGGGCCGAATGGCCTACTCCTGCGCCTATTGTCTATTGTATGTAACATTTTCGCCGGGTCTATGCGCAGCGAAATGATTTGCAGAAATCGAGAGTAAATATATGTTTTAATGTTCGCGGTTATTTTATTTAAATGTTTTTACCAATGATAATTGAATATCTGTCGAAAGTCTAATCCGTCGATGCAGTGGCATGATTGTGTTAGTGGGACGTTTTTTTTTTGTTGAGCAGCCTTTGAACGGAACGACTTCGAAGATTAATGTATTTTTAACTTAAACGCAGCTGTAAAAATAAAAGCGATGCGGAATTCTTGTCTCAATGCGCGACTCTCTCTTCATGTGGCGCTGGACCTACGGAATGATTTGCAGGATATAGCTTTCCTGATATTTCTAATGGTCCCCTGAGTATTTTTTTTTTTCAAGCAAGATCCAAATTCTTCTACGTGCTAAATTCCAAGAGAGAAAGCAAGATTCCTTCCAGCATTCACGGTTGCATATGTATGCAAGACATTTGAGTCGAATTGTGTGTGTGTGTGTGTGTGTGTGGGGGGGGGGGGGGGGGGGTGGCTGAAAGAAATCCCTGGTGAAATGTCCAAAGATACGACAATGAACCTAATGCGTTTAAATCCCTGGGGCGAGACGGTATTATTTAATGCCTGCAGCCTGAGCTGCGGTATTTTACATATTTTGAATGGGAAGGGAAGTAAATCTGAATTAATTTGCATTAAATTGCACTGGCCGGAGTGCGTTGACTTGGAGGGAAAAAATCAGCAGTGGAGACGCGCCAGGGCGCATTTTCCTATCAGTAAACGGTCGGCAAGTGGCGCCAAACGGCTCGTATTCAATTTAAAAATTTAAGAGAGCATTTCTCCGCCCATTTGAAGCCACTGGATTGCATTAACTAACAGATCAAAGTACGCAGGTCGCGCGTTTTTCTTGCTACATTCATAAATTATTGGTCGTCTTCAATCCCCCCAAGGCGCTGCCGTGGACCCAGGGCTAAAGGTTTAATAATTTATGTACATATCATGTTTAAGAAAGAACTGCAGATGCTGGAAAAATCGAAGGTAGACAAAAAATGCTGGAGAAACTCAACGGGTGAGGAGGCAGCATCTATCGAGAGAAGGAATAGGTGACGTTTCGGGTCGGAAGAAGGGTCTCGACCCGAAACGTCGCATAGAAACATAGAAAATAGGTGCAGGAGTAGGCCATTCGGCCCTTCGAGCCTGCACCGCCATTCAATAGGATCATGGCTGATCATCCAACTCAGTATCCCGTACCTGCCTTCTCTCCATACCCCCTGATCCCTTTAGCCACAAGGGCCACATCTAACTCCCTCTTAAATATAGCCAATGAACTGGGCTCAACTACCTTCTGTGGCAGAGAATTCCACAGATTCACCACTCTCTTGTGTGAAAAATGTTTTTCTCATCTCAGTACTAAAAGACTTCCCCCTTATCCTTAAACTGTGACCCCTTGCTCTGGACTTCCCCAACATTGGGAACAATCTTCCTGCATATCGCCTCACCAACCCCTTAAGAATTTTGTAAGTTTCTATAAGATCTCTCCCCCCCCCCCCCCCCCCCCCCACCCCCCACCTATCCCTTCGCTCCATAGATGCTGCCTCGCCTGCTGACTTTCTGCAGCATTTTTGTCTACCTTATGTATACATCATGCTCAGTTCATTGCCTTGTAGATGGTAACGTGAACTTCGGGGGCGGTGGTGTGTGGTTCTCCACTGACAGTAGTGGCACTGCAACAGGCACACACAGTTTAAGCATACAACACAGTGCTGGAGTAGCTCGGTGGGCCATGCAGCATCTGTGGAGGGAACAGACCTTTTAGACTGAGTGTGAGGGGGGGAGAGGAAATGGAAGAGGTGGGAGCATGGCAAGGAATTCGTGTGTTGAGCGATTCAAAATTATATTGTCTATAGTTACTTGTATCATTTAAGCATCCATTATTTACATAGAACTTTAAAATAAAAACAGGTGCAGGAGAAGGCCATTCGGCCCTTCCAACCAGCACTACCATTCAATATGATCATAAGTAGACAAACATGCTGGAGAAACTCAGCAGGTGAGACAGCATCTATGGAGCGAGGGAATAGGTGACGATTTGGGTCGAGACCCTTCTTCAGACTTATACAATATGATCATGGCTAATTATCTAAAATTAGTACCTCGTTCCTGCTATTTCCGCATATCCCTTGATTCCTTTAGTCCTAAGAGCTAAATCTAACTCTCTTGAAAACATTTGTTAAAGAAGGAACTGCAGATGCTGGAGAATCGAGGGTTACACAAAAAGCTGGAGAAACTCAGCGGGTGCAGCAGCAAAGGAGATAGGCGACGTTTCGGGTCGAGACCCTTCTTCAGACTGGAGAAGGGTCTCGACCCGAAACGTCGCCTATCTCCTTCGCTCCTTAGATGCTGCTGCACCCGCTGAGTTTCTCCAGCTTTTTGTGTAACCCTCTCTTGAAAACATCCTGTGAATTGGCCTCCACTGCCTTCTGAGGCAAAGAATTCCACGGATTCACAAAAAAATGTTTCCTCAATTCAGTCCTAAATGGCCTGCCCCTTATTCTTAAACTGTACCCCCTGGTTCTGGACTCCCCCAATATCGGGAACATTTTTCCTGCATCTGGCCTGTCCAATCCTATAAGAAGTTTATGTTTCCATAAGATCCCCTCTCATCTGTCTAAATTCTAATGAATACAACCCCAGTTGACTCATTCTTTCATCAGATGTCAGTCCTGCCATCCCAGGAATTAACCTGCGCTGCACTCCCTCAATAGCAATAATGTCCTTCCTCAAATTAGGAGACCAAAATAGCACACAATACTCCAGGTGCGGTCTCACTAGGGCCCTGTACAACTGCAGTAGGACCTCCTAGTACAGGGCCCTGGTGAGACCGCACATTGAGTAGGTGGGGGCAGGGGAAGGAATTTGTGTTTTGGGGGATTCAAAATTCTAGTTCCTAGTATCATTTGAGCATCCATTATTTACACTTCATTGCATGATTAGTACCTATAGTACTATTGGTCTTTATAGAAAGCTTTTAATGTATCTATTATGCTACGATTGTGTAATACATGGCTCTCGGCCCGTTTCTCTGCTGGTCAAAAACCGAAGGAACTCGAGGGAAATGGGCAGATGAAGATTCTTCAAATGTGTCCCATGCTGGTTCTGAAGGCATTGCTTCTGGGTCTCGATCTGAAACGTCACCCATTTCTTCTCTCCATGATGCTGCCTGTCCCGCTGCATTAGTCCAGCTTTTTGTGTCTATCCTTGTAATCCCACACTCTTTTTGGGTTTTTATTGACGATAGGTGCCAGAGTAGGCCATTCAGCCCTTCGAGCCAGCATCGCCATTCAATGTGATCATGACTGATCATCCCCAATCAGTACCCCATTCCTGCTGTCTCCCCGTATCCCCTGACCCTGCTATCTTGAAGAGCCCTATCTAGCTCTCTCTTGAAAGTATCCAGAGAACCGGCCTCCACCGCCCTCTCAGACTGAGAAGTCACAACGCTCTGTGTGGAAAAAGTGTTCCCTCATCTCCGGTCTTAAAGGCTTACCCCTTATTCTTAAACTGTGGCCCCTGGTTCTGGACTCCCCCAACATCGGGAACATGTTTCCTGCCTCTACCGTGTCAAAACCCTTAATAATCTTATGTTTCAATGAGAATACCTCTCATCCTTCTAAACTAAATTACATTTTTTTGCATAATTTCATTATACTCCGGTTTGGAGTACAGCTAGTTTTTTAACGTTATTATTGTATTTGTTTCAACTGCTCATTGGAACTAGGAGATGATTTAAAAGGAGCTATTTGGAGAATATGGATTTCCCCTGTGTGTTTAAAAATTGTAATTTAAATTCTGAACCTTCTCCTAATCTCCAATAAATAATCCTGGTTGTTATTAGTTTGGAGAAAGATGAACCTTATTGCTTGAAGGTAGACAAAAATGCTGGAGAAACTCAGCGGGTGAGGCAGCATCTGTGGAGTGAAGGAATAGGTGATGTTTCGGGTCGGTCTGAAGAAGGGTCTCAACTGAAACGTCACCCATTCCTTCGCTCCATAGATGCTGCCTCACCCGCTGAGTTTCTCCAGCATTTTTGTCTACCTTTGATTTTTCCAGCATCTGCAGTTCTTTCTTAAACAATCTTATTACTTGCATATGTTTGGCGTTAAATGATCACATGGAGTGACAGTGAAACGATGAAATGAACGGCCCTTTAAATGCAATACCCACGGGTAGTGTATAATAACCAAAAATTACAATTAGTCAAATAATTACAATGTATACCCAAGATAGGCACAAAAAGCTGGAGTGTCTCAGTGGGACATGCAGCATATCTTGAGAGAAGGAAGGGGTGATGTTTTGGGTCAATACCCTTTTTTCAGTCTGAAGAAGGGTCTCGACCCTAAACGTCTCTCCCATTCCGTCTCTCCAGAGATACTGCTTGTCCCGCTGAGTTACTCCATCTTTTTGTGTCTATCTTTGGTTTACACCAGCATCTGCAGTTCCATCTTATGCTGTTTCACCAAACTTGTATTTGAAAATTGGTGGTAGATAAAAATGCTGGAGAAACTCAACGGGTGAGGCAGCATCTATGGGAGCGAAGGAAAAGGCGATGTTTCGGGTGAGACCCTTCTTCAGACTGATGTGGGGGGGGGGGGGGGGGGGGGGGGAAGAAAGGAAGCGGTGGAGACAGTGGGCTGCGAGAGAGCTGGGTAGGGGAGGGGAAAGAAGGGGAAAGCAAGGATTACCTGAAATTGGGGAAGTCAATGTTCATACCGCTGGGGTGTAAATTACCCAAGCAAAATACGAGGTGCTCCTCTTCCAATTTACGGTGAAACTCTGGCCATGGAGGGGGCCCAAGACAGAAAGGTCGGATTTGCAATTTGAAAATTGATAATTGCTTGAGGCACACTTTGAGTGGTGGGGTGGAGAAAGCTCTGCTGAGAATCCCTAAAGGACATTAGTGAACACATTCCTGTGACTGGGCAGTATATTGACATACTAATAAGGCTGCTGTTGAACAAAGTTGTAGTCAGGCAATATGCACATGAATGTGAAGCCCTTTGTTAGTGCAGTTGTCCCACCCCC
Source organism: Raja brachyura (assembly GCA_963514005.1). The sequence goes on from OY740805.1 coordinate 38,678,508, forward strand.
TTCCTGAGCACGAACATTCAACTCCGAGGAAACTGTTCCAGCCGATGCGCATACACCTGGGGCTGTGAGAGTGCGTTAATCAAGTCGCACTTGAGGCATATGGACAAGTTGGAAATGGTCCATTTCAGAGTGTGGGCAATGTTTATGTGAGAGATGCCGCACGGAAACGGGCCCACCAAGTCTACACTATCCTGCTGTTACAAGGGATCTGACTAGTAGAACAGAAAAAGGCTCACTCGCCCGTTTAGTTACGAATCGGTTTTATTGGCAAGAGAGAACAAAATAATACTTGTCTTGGCATGCACGGGGTCCATTTTACAGCAACACACCTACCCCTCTGCCACCACGATCGCGACTCAGGCCGTCAGTGAACCCCTCTCATGCATGAACTAACTTATGGCTTACTGGCACCTTGTACCTGTAAGAAATCAGCTGTCATCCAGGCCGAGCGAAGCCTTCCGCCCCCCGGGAAGAAAGCAATATCAGCCGCAGCCTGGCGCGTAAAGCGATACACAGCGCTACAGACTCGGCGTGCAAATCAATACACACAGCGCTGCCGGATTGGTGCGCAAAGATTTAAACAGGATGCTGTTGGCTAGATGTGTTAGAATTTAATCAAAGAGCTGTTGGCTGCAGCACTATGGGTTCCAAATATAGCGCTACTGGCCGCAGCACTATAGGCTTTAAATATAGCGCTATGGCCACAGCTCTATGGGTCACAGACTGTTTGGGCAAAATTCTCGTATAACACCTGTGATCACCCATTCACATTAGTTCTATGTTATCCTGCTTTTAGCATCTGCTAGGGGCAATTTGGCAACAAGGTATACAAAGCCCTTAACGGGCTTGCCCCCACCTATATAAAAAATCTGCTTACCCGCCACACCACCTCCAGGTCCCTCAGATCGGCCGACTTGGGGTTCCTGACCATCCCGCGGTCTAGGCATAAGCTCAGGGGTGACTGCGCTTTTACAGTTGCAGCTCCTAGACTATGGAACAGCAGAGCATCCCTCTTCCCATCAGAATTGCCCCCTCCACCAACTCTTAATTCTAGACTTAAAACTTATTTCTACTCTCAAGCCTTTCTTCAGAGTCCTCTGATGGAGCGCTGTATTAGGAAAAGGGGAGATGCAACGAGACCTGGATGTCATGGTACACCAGTCATTGAAAGTGGGCATGCAGGTGCAGCAGGCAGTGAAGAAAGCGAATGGTATGTTGGCATTCCTAGCAAAAGGATTTGAGTATAGAAGCAGGGAGGTTCTACTGCAGTTGTACAGGGTCTTGGTGAGGCCACAACTGGAGTATTGCGTACAGTTTTGGTCTCCTAATCTAAGGAAATACATTCTTACCATAGAGCGAGTACAGAAAAGGTTCACCAGACTGATTCCTGGGATGGCAGGACTTCCATATGAAGACAGACTGGATAGACTCGGCGTGTACTCACTGGAATTTAGAAGATTGAGGGGGGATCTTATAGAGACTTACATAATTCTTAAGGGGTTGGACAGGCTAGATGCAGGAAGATCGTTCCCGATGTTGGGGAAGTCCAGAACAAGGGGTCACAGTTTAAGGATAAGAGGAAAGTCTTTTAGGACCGAGATGGGAAAATCATTTTTCACACAGAGAGTGGTGAATCTGTGAAATTCTCTGCCACAGAAGGTAGTTGAGGCCAGTTCATTGGCTATATTTAAGAGGGAGTTAGATGTGGCCCTTGTGGCTAAAAGGATCAGGGGGTATGGAGAGAAGGCAGGTACGGGATACTGAGTTGGATGATCAGCCATGATCATATTGAATGATGGTGCAGGCTCGAAGGGCCGAATGGCCGACTCCTGCACCTATTTTCTATGTTTCTATGTATGTATTGTTGATCTATGCACCACTGCTTGTAGCATGTTAGTACCTGCACTAATGTAAAACACTTTGGTCAATGAGAGTTGTTTTTAAATGTGCTATAGAAATAAAATTGACTTGAATTAACCTACAAACCCACTTGTCTCTGTGGGGTTTCCTCAAAACATCCCACAGGCAGCACCAGAGGCCAGCTGCACCACTGAAGTGATGCGAGTGGCTACGTCATAAGTAATCAATCTAGCAGTATGATTCAAGTATTAGAAAGATGATAGTGTGTATCACCAGAATCGGTACACCTTCTTCCCATCTATTAGGCCTCAGCAACTGTCCGAACGCAAGCTTGGTTACAGTTGAATTCACCTCTATCTCATTGTGGACATTGCAGTTTGTCTATGTAACTGATATGCTACAGTCTACTCTTGCCTCATTACTCTATTGTACACTAGTTTAAGTTCAAGAGTGCTTTAATGTCGTATGTCCCAGATAGACCAAAGAAATTCTTACTTGCAGCAGCTCAACCAAATATGTAAACGTAGTACACTAAACAACATAATAAGCGATAGGTGGAAATGTTTGGTGTGTGCAGACACACCCACAGACGCACACTCAGAAGCACAGACAGATAGGCACAGACGCATGCACGAGCCCACCCAGGGAAGCCACATTAGTAGAGTTCTAGGTAGATGATACAAACGGCACACACAGCCGACAGGTGATAATTAACCCTGGATCACAGAGTTGTCACGCAGCCGCACTACCTGCTGTGTCAATCTGCCACCTGAATAACAGCCAGTGAGGAGCTCAGAACAGGAGTCAGCTTGAACCATTAAAGGAAATGCACCATATTCACATATGGTTGAGCTACGTTGTTCGATTAGGATAACAATGAGGGATCAAAGTTCAACTTGTAGTTTATAACCATATAACCATCTAACAATTACAGCATGGAAACAGGCCCTCTCGGCCCTTCCAGTCCGTGCCGACCATTTATTTTCCCCTCGTCCCATCTACCTGCACTCAGACCATACCCCTCAATTCCCTTCCCGTCCATATACCTATCCACTTTACTTTTAAATGTTACACTCAATCCTGCCTCCACCACTTCTGCTGGAAGATCATTCCACACAGCCACCACTCTCCGAGTAAAGAAGTTCCCCCTCATGTTACCCCTAACCTTCTGTCCCTTAATTCTCATGTCATGCCCTCTTGTTTGAATCTTCCCTACCCTCAATGGGAAAAGCTTATCCACATCAACTCTGTCTATCCCTTTCATCATTTTAAAGACCTCAATCAAGTCCCCCCTTAACCTTCTGCGCTCCAAAGAATAAAGACCCACCTTGTTCAACCTTTCTCTGTAACTTAGTTGCTGGAACCCAGGCAACATTCTAGTAAATCTCCTCTGTACTCTCTCTATTTTGTTGACATCCTTCCTATAATTAAGTGACCAAAATTGTACACCATACTCCAGAATTGGTTTATATGGTTTATGTAAACAGATCATATACATAAATACACTAAAATGCACTATTGTTTGTTTTTGTGTATGCATGTATCTATGTATGCATACATGCGTGTGTGTGGGTACATGTGCATATACATACATACACTAAAACATACTATTACTATTTGTTTGTATTTGTGTATATTGTATCTGATCTGTTAGGATGTTGATGAAGGTAGACTAAAATGCTGGAGAAAATCAGTGGGTGAGGCAGCATCTATGGAGCGAAGGAATAGGTGATGTTTCGGGTCGGGGCCCTTCTTCAGACTGATCTGTCAGGAGAGTGTGCAAAATAGGTTGAACAAGATAGGTCTTTATTCTTTGGAGCACAGAAGGTTAAGTGGGGGGGACTTGATAGAGGTCTTATAAATTATGAGAGGGATAGACAGAGTTGATGTGGATAAGCTTTTTCCATTGAGAGTAGGGAAGATTCAAACTAGACATGATTTGAGAGTTAAGGGACAAATGTTTAGGGGTAACATGAGGAGAACTTCTTTACTCAGAGAGTGGTAGCTGTGTGAAATGAGCTTCCAATGGAAGTGGTGGAGGCGGGTTTGTTTTTATCATTTAAAAATAAATTGGATAGGTATATAGATGGGAAAGAAATGGAAGGCTATGGTCTGAGTGCAGGTAGATGGGACTAGGTGAGAGTAAGTGTTCGGCACGGACTAAAAGGGCCGAGATGGCCTGTTTCCGTGCTGTAATTGTTATATGGTTAAAAATCTTTTCACTATACCTTGGTTCACATGACAATAATAAATGCAAACCTATTTCGTGTACTGGACAATATATTCTGGGGGTGATTGAATCTTGGCCAGACAGGCTGGTGCTTGAAGGCTGGGTATAGTACAAGACCTTGTAGCTTGTTTGATTCTGAAGCAAAGGCTATTTGCTTCACGCTAGATCCTGTCCCAGTCTCGGGGTTGTATCAGTCGCAGTCTTTTGTTGTGGCAGCATCTATAGAGCAAAGGAAATAGGCAACGTTTCATGCCGAAACGTTGCCTATTTCCTTCGCTCCATAGATGCTGCCACACCCGCTGAGTTTCTCCAGCACTTTTGTCTACCTTTGATTTTCCAGCATCTGCAGTTCCTTCGTGAACAGTCTTTTGTTTGGACTGAATCCCATCCCTGCTGCTCCTTGTATGTGCCAGCTTGTGCTTTACGATGCAGGCTTCCTGCATTACATACCATTAAAGGGTTAGCATTATTTTTCTGTACATGGTCTTAATTCAAGCTTTGTCCCTCTTTATTTGAAATGAATGCCAGCCCCGTCAAACGATTCAAGGGTTTGTGGGCGCAGTAATTGGTGGCTGTAGATTAACGTTGAGGTTTCTGATTTAAAAATGTGTTTGACTTTCTCCAACCCAGTAAAGCCACAAGATTTTCTTGGCTTCCTTGATTTAATATTCAGGCCACTAAACTGCCTTTGAAAAACGGGTCAAAAGATACAAATTTTACAAGTATTGTCCATAACGGGCCTGTCCCACTTTTTTTCGGCGTCGTTGGTCGTTACAGCTCGCCGAAAATGTTCAACATGTTGAAAATCCAGCGGCGACCAGAACAAAGTACTCTTTGGGCGACTACTCATGACCATACAGGCTTCACCCGGCGACAAGTCGTCTGTGTGGTTGTCAATAGTCTCCTAATCACCCAAAGAGTCGTAGCGTCTTTCTGGTCGCCGCTGGATTTTCAACATGTTGAAAATATTCAGCGACCTATGACGGGTGCCGGCAGTCGCTGAAAAGGTCGTGCAAGTGGGACAGGCCTTTAATAGGTTGAACTTTGATCTCTCATTGTTATCCTAATCGAACAACGTAGCTCAATAACATGTGAATATGGTGCATTTGCTTTAATGGTTCACGCTGACTCCTGTTCTGAGATCCTCGCTGGCTGTTATTCAGGTGGCAGATTGACACAGCAGGTAGTGCGGCTACTTGACAACTCTGTGATCCAGAGTTAATTATCATCTGTCGGCTGTGTGTGCCGTTTGTACGGTCTTCCTCTGCTGGGATTTTGCTGGGTGGGTTCTGATTGCCAAAAGATGGTTGCCCACCGCTGAGGAGAATTAATTGGGTTGGCGTTATGGAGAATGTGTAATGGGATTACTGAGATGCAGCATCGACCAAGATCCACTCAGGTCCTTCTGTTAAGACGTGCTGAGAGAAAAAAAAAAAGCTTTGGGTGTAAGCAGAAGACAGATGCAAAAAGCTGGAGTAACTCAGTGGAGCAAGCAGCATCTCTAGAGAAAAGGAATGGGTGACGTTTCGGGATGAGACCCTTTTATCCCCGCTGAGTTACTGCAGTCTTTTGTGTCTATCTTCGGTTTAAACCAGCATCTGCAGTTCCTTCAATAGACAATAGGTGCAGGAGTCGGCCATTCGGCCCTTCGAGCCAGCACTGCCATTCAATGTGATCATGGCTGATCATCTACAATCAATAACCCATTACTGCCTTCTCTCGATATCTGTTAACTCCGCTATCCCTAAGAAATCTATTTAACTCTCTTGAAAGTATCCGGAGAACCAGCCTCCATCGCCCTAGCCCTCTGAGGCAGAGAATTCCACAGACTCGCAACTCTCTGTGAGAAAAAGTGTTTCCTCGCCTCCGTTCTAAATGGCTTACCCATTATTCTTAAACTGTGGCCCCTGGTTCTGAACTCCCCCAACATTTGGAACATGTTTCCTGCCTCTAGCATGTCCAAACCCTTAATAATCATATATGATTTAATAAGATCCCCTCTCCTCCTTCTAAACTCCTGAGTATACAATCCCAGCCGCTCCAGTCTCTCAGCACATGACAGTCCCGCCATCCTGGAAATTAACCTGGTGAACCTCCGCTGCACTCCCTCAATAGCCAGGATAGCTTCCTGCACATTTGCGTGTAAACAGCCTGATTTGGGGTATGTTGCAGCCAGTAAGTAACCATATAACCATATAACAATTACAGCACGGAAACAGGCCTTCTCGGCCCTTCCAGTCCGTGCCGACCACTTATTTTCCCCAAGTCCCATCTACCTGCACTCAGACCATACCCCTCCATTCCCTTATCATCCATATACCTATAATTGGCTCCTGTGACTGCGGAATTCGGACATGAGCAGGATTCCATTATGCCCATGTGGTGAAGACGCAGAAACAGGTCATCATCTCTAACTGGGTCTCCATCTCGCGCTGGTTGGTGTGGGAAGGTCTGTCATTGAAATCTTTCTTGGACTGTGGGTGCAAACGAGGAGGGTAGTTGGACTTGCACTCCTGTACGGTTGGCAGACCACGATTGTAGGCTGAATTGAGACTACGGGAGCCAGTCTGGGTTTGGTGGGCTGAACAGCCTCTTGCCACTTGATGAGTATGGAGGCAGAGGATCTTTCACTCTATTCTGCCTGTTTAGCTGTCCAGTAAGATGGTGACTGATCCTTATCTTGCGGTCATTATACAATAGGTGCAGGAGTCGGCCATTCGGCCCTTCGAGCCAGCACCGCCATTCAATGTGACTAACAACTCTATGTGAGGAAAAAGTGTTTCCTCGTCTCCGTTCTAAACGGCTTGCCCCTTATTCTTAAACTGTATGTGGCCCCTGGTTCTGGACTCACTCCCCCAACATCGGGAACATGTTTCCTGCCTTTAGTGTGTCCAAACCCTTAATAATCTTATAACCATATACCAATTACAGCACGGAAACAGGCCTTCTCGGCCCTTCCAGTCCATGCCGACCATTTATTTTCCCTTTGTCCCATCTACATGCACTCAGACCATACCCCTCCATTCCCTTCCCGTCCATATACCTATCCACTTTACTTTTAAATGTTAAAATCAATCCTGCCTCCACCACTTTTACAGGAAGATCATTCCACACAGCCACCACTCTCTGAGTAAAGAAGTTCCCCCTCATGTTACCCCTAAACTTCTGTCCCTTAATTCTCATGTCATGCCCTCTTGTTTGAATCTTTCCTACCCTCAATGGGAAAAGCTTATCCAGGATCAGCTTATATGTTTCAATAAGATGCCCTCTCATCCTTCTAAACTCCAGCGTATACAAGCCCAGCCGCTCCATTCTCTCGGCATATGACTGTCCCGCCATCCTGGGAATTAACCTTGTAAACCTACGCTGCATTCCCTCAATAGCAAGATTGTCCTTCCTCAAATTAAGGGTCCATTTGCAGTTCCTTGCCTGCATTGACCCCCATATTTCCCTTTACACAAAATTGTAATTTTAAAAAGAACCAGTCTGGCAATGTGGCCTTCTCACCAGGGCTGTGGAATCAGAGATGTCGGAGTCAGTGCAATTTTGGTGCTGTCGGAGTCGGTAAAACAAGTCCCGACTCCGGCCTCAACATAAATTTCAGAGACTAGATGAATGTTTAAATAAACATCCGAACACAGAAAAATTAATATCATATGGTTATAATATTTTATTGGAAAATGATGCACCACCGTCGGAAATATATAGGCAAGCATGGGAAAGTGAATTGGGACAATCAACTAGTTTAGAAGTATGGGAGGAAAGTTTACAACATATACACTACTGCTCATTAAATGCCAGACACTCTCTGATACAATTTAAAATTTTACATAGATTACATCTCTCAAAGTCCAAACTAAATAGAATTTTTCCAAATGTTTCTGCTATATGTGACAAATGTCAACACCTAGAAGCCAACCTAACGCATTCATTTACCAAATTATAAAAATTACTAATTTTTGGTCAGAAATTTTTAAGATAATTTCGAAGGTAGTTAATACAAATCTATATCCAGATTCTAAATTAATTATATTAGGTATATTAGAAACTGATCAATCACTAACAACAAAACAATGAATTTTTATCGATTATAGTTTAATAATTGGTAAAAAATTAATACTAAAATTTTGGAAAGGTCCTACCAACCCCACTATTAAAATGTGGATTACAGAAATGTCGGAGACACTTCATTTGGAAAGATTAAGACTTGTCCTCTCGGACAGGCTAGATCAGTTTAGAGGAACATGGTCTCCATTTATTGATTATCTAAAGGGACAAATGGGCTCGGTTCGAGGGCCTGACTGAAACCTGGACGGGGAATGGATGAAGAATTATATATAATAGATCACTGATATATCTCCAACGTAGTACAGAATGTTTAAAACTCCACTCACATTATTGATTTTCTATTTTTATTATTATTTTAATTTATTTTATTATTTCTATTAATTTCCTTCTTTATTAAAAATAATAAAAAAAAAATATGTAGAAGTATAAACAAGAATGACTGTAAATTTTAAAAATATTAAGAATGTATGTGATGAATAGTAAATTCTTTTGTTTCTCTTTTTTTCTTACATTTTAAATTGTCTTAATATGTATCAATATGCATTAACTTCTAATAAAAAATATTAACAAAAAAATAATAATAAATTTCAGAGACTACGTAAATCGGGGGGGGGGGGGATCCCGTTTTTTAAACACACTTTATTCCCACCCGAGAGAATGAGAAAACACATCGGTGCATATTATAGTAACAGCCACAGCACCCACTCGGGTCAGCGTGAAGAGACTGTACTCTGCACTGTAAATAATTAAATCAGATTTGAGGGCTTCAATGAAAGAGGATCTGGCAGAAGCAATTCTGTTCCTAAGGACAAGTTATTAATATATTTCAGACATGTTGAAGAAAGAACTGCAGATGCTGGAAAAATCGAAGGTAGACAAAAATGCAATTTTGTACTTAAAAGTACATGCCTAAAATATATTGTAAACAAAAATGCATTTTTATTTCTATTGCACACAAATTCTTTTGTCAAAATTTAGCCATTTAGCTCATACCTGTGGCCTCAGTTTAATACATTTTGGAGTAATGCTATTAGAATTTTTATTTAATTCAATGGCATTTTAGACAATAGCTACGGGAGTAGGCCATTCAGCCCTTTGAGCCAGCACCTCCATTCAAAGTGATCATGGCTGATCATCCACAATCAATACCCAGTTCCTGCCTTCTCCCCGTATCCCCTGACTGCGTTATCTTTAAGAGCCCTATCTCTTGAAAGCATCCAGAGAACCGGCCTCCACTGCCCTCTGAGGCAGAGAATTCCACACTCGCAACTCTCCTATATGTAATTTTTTTTTTTTCCTTTTAGCATAATGAATTATGGGTTTTTTTCAAGAATAAAAAATGTAAAAGCTAAATTAATTATGCTTTTTTTTCAAGAATAAACAATAAAAAAAGCCACAATGGCATAGTTGCACCCATTAGTCTCAAAACTTTAAGGACATGGGTTTAAGGGGTAGCCTGATGATTTGTGCAGTTCTTATGAAATGCCATCTTGTGTAATGTCATCATAGCAGATTTAGAATAATTATACCTAGGGGTTGGAGTCTGATTCGGATGCACAAGAAATCTCTGAGTCTGGCGTTTTGGATATCGATTTCAAAGCCCTGCTTCTCATGTCCATATGCTTTGTTGGAGTATACAACTGATGGGTAGATTTGCCATGGGGTGAAGGTATGCCATTGGATAGGATGAGATCTGTAGTGTACAGTAACCGGAGAGCTCGGGATAAACAGGCATCTGGCAATAAGGGCACGTTTACTCCACATAATTCCCTGACCCAGTATTGACTTCCAACTGGGTGGGGCTGGATGAGCTGGCAGCAGCGTTAGCATTTGACACGATGCTGTGTTGCGAAGGCTGTTCTGAACTGGAGGCTAATGCCAAAAATCGACACTAGTCCAATCTGTTTCTACAGCAGTGGGGGGGGGGGGGGGGGGATGAGCTGTGGATAGACGAGAGCCAAAGAAACAAAGCCCATCTGTCTGCACTGTCTGTTTTCCTTTGTTCAGACGCGAGAATTCTGAGCCTGACAAAACTCGACCATTCCAGTTGTGTATCAATTATTCAAACTGGCTTCAGGATGTTACACAGCACAGCATCATTAGAATGGAGCAGTTAGTTTCCATTCCTTTTGTTTCATTTTTTTGGAATGTTGTTTCCTCGATGCGGTTTTCCTGTGCCATTGAAGCTGCAGTTGACAAAGTGGCTGCAGATGCCTTTTGTTTGCCTGTGAATCAGCAGCCGTGGGAGGGAGCTTATTCAGACGATCGAGCCTTTCCCAGGCTCGTTCCCGCTACCCATCCAACTGCGACAGGCAAGGTTGTTTCAGCCCTGCCCTTTATTCCCTGTTGATTGTTGAGGGATTTAAGCCCAATAGCTGGTGGACACAAAAATGCTGCGAGCATTCAGAGTGTCGAGCATCATCTCTGGAGAAACGTTTTGGGTTGGGACCCTTCAGACCATTAGATGGTGATATAACCATCTAACAATTACAGCACGGAAACGGGCCCTCTCGGCCCCTCCAGTCCGTGCCGACCATTTATTTCCCCCTAGTCCCATCTACCTGCACTCAGACCATACCCCTCCATTCCCTTCCCGTCCATATACCTATCCACTTTACTTTTAAATGTTAAAATCGATCCTGCCTCCACCACTTCTGCTGGAAGCTCATTCCACACAGCCACCACTGTCTGAGTAAAGAGGTTCCCCCTCATGTTACCCCTAAACTTCTGTCCCTTAATTCTCATATCATGCCGAGAGTATAGTGTGCAGCTTTGGGCCTCATCTCTGAGGTGGGATGTGCTGGGGTTAGAGAGGGTCCAGAATGATCCCAGGGTTGAGTGGGTTAACGTTTGTCGGCACTGAGCCTGTACTCGCTGGAGTTTGGAAGAATGAGGGGTGACCTCATTGAAACTTTACTGAACAATGAAAGGCCTGGATCGCGTGGGTGTGGAGAGTCCCACCGCAATTTGTATTTGCACAGCACCTCGTATTTAGCTTGGGTAGTTTACACCCCAGTGGCATGAACATTGACTTCTCCAATTTCAGGTAGTCCTTGCTTTCTCCCTCCTTCCCCTCCAATTCCCAGCTTTCCCACAGTCTATTGTCTGGGTATCATCCTTTCTTTTTTCCACCCCCCCCCCCCCCCTCCAAACATCAGTCTGCCGAAGGGTCTTGACCTGAAACATCACCTATTCCTTCGCTCCATAGCTGCTGCCTCACCCGCTGAATTTCTCCAGCATTTTTGTCTACACTCGATTTTCCTTCTATACACTAATGCAGAACCTACTAAGTTTCTCCAGCACTTTTTTCTCTCCACAAGACATTGTTCCATGTTCTTGGGTTTGACTTGTTGATAGTGGAAAGGCTGAGACCTCAACCTATGTGATATGGCCAGATCTGGGTTCAGGTCAGACAAGAGACATAGGTGCAGGAGTAGGCCATTCGGCCCTTTGAGCCAGCACCGCCATTCAATGTGATCATGGCTGATCATCCACAATCAGTACCCCATTCCTGTCTTCTCCCCATATCCCCCGACTCTGCTATCTTTAAGAGCCCTATCTAGTTCTCTCTTGAAAGTATCCAGAGAACAGGCCTCCGCTGCCCACTGAGGCAGAGAATTCCACAGATGCACAACTCTGTGTGAAAAAGTGTTTCCTCATCTCCGTTCTAAATGGCTTATTCTTAAACTGTGGCCCCTGGTTCTGGACTTCTCCAACTTCGGGAACATGTTTCCTGCCTCTAGCATATCCAAGCCCTTAATACTCTTATGTTTCAATAAGATCCCCTTTCACCCATCTAAACCCCAGAGTATACAAGCCCAGCCGCTCCATTCTCTCAGCATATGACAGTCTCACCATCCCGGGAATTAACCTTGTGAACCTACGCTGCACTCCCTCAATAGCGAGAATGTCCTTCCTCAAATTAGGGGACCAAAACTGCCCACAATACTCCAGGTGTGGTTTCACTCGGGCCCTGTACAACCCTGTTGGTGTGCTGGAAATCCTGCTGTTCCCAAACAAAGCCCTGTTCCATCATTCCTGTTACAGGAATTCTTCTCCCAACTGTACCACTGTAAAATGGCGTGTACAGCTGTTCAAACCACTACAGTTTATGTTCAGAGCATGAACCAAAACCTAGTTAGAGATGTTGGTGTAGAATGTCAAAACGTAATTGGGGAAAAAAAATTGAATTTGTGAATTGAGAATATTTTTTCTTGACGGAACTACTGCACGGGTCATCCAATCGGGGCTATGTGTAATTTTTTTTTTTAACAGCTTCATTTTTAACCTCGTATCCTGAAAATGAAAAAAAGAAAAGAGAAAGAGAACAAGAAAGGGGAAAAGTGAACAGTGAAAAGATAGATTGAGAAAGAACAAAAGAAATGCCCCTAAACTATGAAAGTAGTGTGGTCAAAAGATATAGAAATAAGAAAGAAGAAAAAGAAAGATGGAGATATACATTGCCCCTCGTCCCGTTCCCCCCCACCTCACCCAACCCGGCATCAAATTTAAATTTGTGTTGCACCATGCTATACTTGTAAGAATTCGGTGAAGGGTGTTCATGTCTTGAGAAATTGATCTGGTTTTTCCGCCAAGACAAGCCTAATGTTTTTATGTAACTTTTTTTTTTAACCCACCCCTTGTTGTCTCCACAGTTTTGGGAAGTGATCAGTGACGAGCATGGCATTGACCCAACTGGCACCTACCATGGAGATAGTGACCTCCAGTTGGACCGCATCAACGTCTACTACAACGAGGCAACAGGTATGGGCTTGTTCAATGATGGGGGATATCGTGCCTGAAAGGTGGTGCGATTACTGTACAATCCCATGCGCACTGCATCCAACAGTCATGCCAGGACTACTCCCGAGAGCTTCATCTTGTTCTATGGATGGTAGAAAAACTTGTAAGTGTACTGTGTTCTCTGGTAATGTTAATACTTGCAGGCATGATATTCTGGTTTTTTTCCTATTTTTCTTTTTTTTGTGCCCGATTATTTGGTGGCTAATCAACCGCTGTCTCTAAGGGGGTTGCGTCCAATCACTGACCAGCTTCCCTTAAAATTCCCATCCAATTAACAAATCGGTCCCCTGCCGTCGAATCAACCAATGTCTCCAAGGGCGTTGTGTCCAATCACATAATGCGGCAGTCACTCGGTGGCCAATGCCGTCTCCAAGGGGCATTGCGGCCAATCACCGACCGGCTTCCCTTACTGAAGCAGAAGATGGCTGCAGCCAACACTTTTTCTGTGCTGTTTGCACACAGTGCTAGGCAAAGAGACATTTTGGGTGACATCTTTTGCAGAGTTTTTTTTTTTTAGCTGTGTGAAATCATTTATTTCATGAAATATTTATCTTTTGGGGGTTATGTGTTAGAAAAAATCTAAGCTTCTGTTATGTAAACTACCAGCAGAAAGCTTGGGAATCACTTTCAATTTATTGAAAATGCAGCAGCCCCCTGAACCCCGACGGGGAGCCTAACCGGCCTACTGGACCCCTGGCCAATACTTCTCGCTTTTATTTCTGGAGGTGAATGTCATGCCTGTATTTGTCCATCGTATTGTCCATGGAATGGAGTAGCTTCATTTGGGGGTTCTGGTGGTGATTTGGGGAGTGGGTGGGAAGTAGTTTGTGGTAATCCCCATTCATCATGCTTTGGAGGTGTTTTTTCTCTGCCTGGTCATTTCAGTTGACTTCCATTGCTTCTCGAACAGCTCACTTGGTTCCTCTTTGTAAATCCCAAACTCAAGCAGTTTCTTGCACAGGTGCCCATTCTGTTTACAGCATTACTGCATTACAGCATGGTACAGCAGCTGCACCATGGCAGACAGGGAGAGGCTTCAGAGGGTAGTCAGGGCAGCACAGAAGATCATCGGCTGCCCTCTCCCCTCTCTGATGGACATTTACACCTCCCGCTGCCTCAGCAGGGCGAAGAACATTATCAAGGACAGCTCCCATCCTGCATTTGGCCTGTTCAACCTGCTACCCTCAGGGAGGCGCTATAGGTGCATCAGCACAAGGACAAATAGACTCAAGAACAGTTTCTTCCCAAAATCCATCATCTCCCTGAACTCACACATGCACTGACTTCACAGCCTAACCCCCGGACTTTCATCTATCCACCTACTGTAATTTGTACTGTAACTGTAACCCATACTGGATATAGGAATCCTATTATCCATTCTATTTATCCATTGTCTTTTTATAGATATGTATATAGCGCTGCAGAAACTGCACCTTATCTCCCCCCCCCCCTTTTTGTCTTGTTTTTGCACTGAGTAGGATCAGTTTTTAATCTCACTGTACATGTGTATAGTGACAATAAAAGGCATTCTGATTCTGTTGCCATCCACATAGGATGTGGTTATGAGCGTGAATGAAGGCTTGTGCAATTAGGAGGCAGAACTAGCTGTTGCACAAGTTAATTTCAATGATATGCTGTTCATCGAATGGTTTGGAAATTGTGGGTAATTGAGAGTAGCTGAGGGCTAATTTAGCCTACAGTAACAAACGTAGAAAATGGGTGCAGGAGCAGGCCATTTGCCCCTTTGTGCCAGCATCGCCATTCAATATGATCATGGCTGATCATCCAAAATCAGATCCTGCTTTTCTCCCAAATCCCTTGATTCCGCCAGTCACGGTGGAGCAGCGGTAGAGTTGCTGCCTTACAGCAAAACGCAGCGCCGGAGACCCTGGTTCGATCCTGACTACGGGTGATGCGCTGTCTGTGCGGAGTTTGTACATTCTCCCCGTGAATTGCATAGGTTTTCTCCGAGATCTTCGTTTCCTCCCACATTCCAAAGACGTACAGGTTGATTAATTGGCTTGATAAATGTATAAAATTGTCGAACTTCCAGTTTAGTCCCTGGTGGACTCCTCGCAAGGTACAAGGCCCTAAGAGCTGAATCTAACTTTCTTGAAAACACCCAGTGAATTGGCCTCCACTGCCTTCTGTGGCAGAGAATTGCACAGCTTCACGAGCCATCAGACTCCTGAATGCCCTGTAATGGGCTGCCACCATTGTCTATTTATCCTTTTTATCCATTTTATCCTTCTGTTAATTATCGTGTTGCACAGGGAGCCAAATGCAGCGGAATTTTGTTTGGAACTGCATATATCGATGTATTTCTAAATGACAATAAAGTTTGTTTGACTTGACTTCACAATTCTGTGGATGAAAATGTTTTTTCTCATCTCAGTTTTAAATGGTCTCCCCTTTATTCTACAAGATACATTTATTTGTCACATGTACCAGTTGGCAGAGTGAAATGTGATCTGATTCTTAGACTGTGGCCCCTGGTTTTGTACTCCTCCAATATTGGGAACATTTTAAGTTTTAACATGTGACTTGTGCATGGAAAGTTGGCTCCATAGTTATGGTGGGACTACTGTCATCATATGTCGGTGTTTTAAAAAAAAATTTACTTAGCAATGGGCAAACTGGACCCTGAAAAGGTGTGTTTTTTTGGTTGTTACAGGCGGGGCAGTGGGTTTTATTGGACTTTTCTGCTTAACCCAGTGGTAATGGGAGGGTGCGAAAGATGTTGAGAATCGTTAAAGATAATTTACTCAATGACTTTTCCTTCTTTTGCTCAGGAGGCAAATATGTTCCTCGTGCAATTCTGGTTGACCTGGAGCCTGGCACTATGGACTCTGTTCGTTCCGGTCCATTTGGGCAGATCTTCAGACCGGATAACTTTGTGTTTGGTGAGTGCAAGTCCATTATAACTTTCTTTCTTGTGTATTAATTTTTGCTTTTAAATTTCTGACTCTTATTTAGGTTATACCTGTTATTAATGTAATCCTGATCCCTATGTATCAGTATCATTGTTATGTTTATCATTATTTTCTTGATTTGTTTTTGTTTTTAAAAAAAACCTAATACAACGATTAAATTTTTTTTTAAATAAGTAAATTTTGCTTTGCCTGTGGCCGCTGTGATATCTCAAATGCACCTGTTCCAAAAATGCATTGATGTTTACGTGACTGCCTTCTATTCCAAGTGCTGGTGGAAAGTGGGGGGGGGGGGGGGGGAAGAGGGATTTGGGTATCATTTTACTTTTTCTTATTGGGGGAAATTTGATGGAAGATTTTCAGTGCTCTTAAGATTCTCAATGCTCTTACGACAGTGGAATTGATTCTAGACTTTAGAGCTCTTCCTCCCCTCACCCCATTCACCATCAACACCACAGTCGCATTTGTGGAGTCTTAAGTTCCTGGGAACTGTCATCTCCAAGGACCTTAAATGGGGGGCTACCATGGACTCCAGTGTCATAAAAGCACAACGGAGGATTACTTCCTGCGGCAGGTGAGGAAGCACAATCTGCCACAGGCAATGATGGTCCAATTCTATACGGCCAATGTAGTGTCTGTCCTCACCTTCTCTATCATGGTCTGGTTTGGCTCAGCCACCAAGCACGACACCTTGAAGCTGCAGCGAATCGTCTGATAAGCTGAGAACCTTCCCTCCATTGACGAACTGTACACTGCTAGGGCCAGGAAGCGAGCGGTTAAGATCATCTCTGACCCCTCTCACCCTGGCCACAAACTCTTTGAATCACTTCCCTCGGAAGGTGACTCGGGACTGTCAAAGCTGCCACAGCCAGACATAAAAACTGCTTTTTTTTTTCCCCATGAGTAGTAGCTCTATTCAATAACCAAAAACCTGTAGCCTCCTTTTGCTCTGGTATTTTATTTAATTCACATGTTTAATCGATAAAGTTTTATTATCAATGTTTTATGTGTCATTCCAAACTATCACCATGTCATGTTGTCACTTGCGGGCGGAGCACCAAGGCAAATTCCTTGTATGTGAATACTTGGTCAATAAACGTATTCATTTATTCAAGAACATATGGACGTTCCACGGAGCACTGGAATGCCGCATTGATCCCAAGTCACAGGAACTGTGAAGTGGCAGTTTTGTTTTTATGTTGGCCGATGGTTTTTGTAAAAATAACTTGTTTGCAGCGATGTGACAGTGAGATGTCTATAGATGCAGACAATAGGTGCAGGAGTAGGCCATTTGGCCCTTCGAGCAAGCACCGCCAATCAATATGATCATGGCTGATCATCTCCAATCAGTACCCCGTTCCTGCCTTCTCCCCATATCCCCTGACTCCGCTATTTTTAAGAGCCCTATCTAGCTCTCTCTTGAAAGCATGCAGATAACCGGCCTCCACTGCCCTGAGGCAGAGAATTCCACAGACTCACAACATTCTGTGAGAAAAAGTGTTTCCTCGTCTCCGTTCTAAATAGCATACTCCTTATTCTTAAACTGTGGCCCCTGGTTCTGGACTCCCCAACACCGGAACATGTTTCTTGCCTCTAGCATGTCTAAGCCCTTAACAATGTCATAGGTTTCAATAAGATCCCCTCTCATCCTTCTAAACTCTAGAGTGTACAAGCCCAGCTGCTCCATTCTCTCAGCATATGACAGTCCTGCCATCCCGGGAATTAACCTTGTGAACCTACGCTGCACTCCCTCAATAGCGGTGGCACAACTCTGTGGGTGAACAAGTGTTTCCTTGTCTCCGTTCTAAATGGCTTGCTCCTTTTTCTTAAACTGTGGCCCCTGGTTCTGGACTTCCCCAAGGGTCTCGACCCGAAACATCGCCTATCTCCTTCGCTCCTAGATGCTGCTGCACCCGCTGAGTTTCTCCAGCTATTTGTGTAACTCTCTGGGTGAACAAGTGTTTCCTTGTCTCCGTTCTAAATGGCTTACTCCTTTTTCTTAAACTGCGGCCCCTGGTTCTGGACTTCCCCAACATTGGGAACATGTTTCCTGCCTCTAGCGTGTCTAAGCCCTTAACAATCTTATAGGTTTCAATGAGTTCCCCTCTTATCCTTCTAAACTCCAGAGTGTACAAGCCCAATGTAGAAACTAATGTGGTGATGTTGCTGGCCTTGTGGTGATTTCCGATCTTGCTAACATCATGTCTGCTTGCTTCACAGGGCAGAGTGGTGCAGGGAACAACTGGGCCAAAGGTCACTACACAGAAGGTGCAGAGCTGGTGGACTCTGTCCTGGATGTGGTGCGGAAGGAGGCAGAGAGCTGTGACTGCCTCCAGGGCTTTCAGCTCACCCACTCGCTGGGCGGTGGCACTGGGTCGGGCATGGGCACCCTGCTGATCAGCAAGATCCGCGAGGAGTACCCCGACAGGATCATGAACACCTTCAGTGTGGTGCCTTCGCCCAAGGTCTCGGACACGGTGGTGGAGCCCTACAACGCCACCCTGTCGGTCCACCAGCTGGTGGAGAACACGGACGAGACCTACTGCATTGACAACGAGGCCCTCTACGACATCTGCTTCCGCACCCTCAAGCTGACCACCCCTACCTACGGCGACCTCAACCACCTGGTCTCGGCCACCATGAGCGGCGTCACCACCTGCCTGCGCTTCCCCGGGCAACTCAACGCCGACCTGCGCAAGCTGGCCGTCAACATGGTCCCCTTCCCCCGCCTCCACTTCTTCATGCCCGGCTTTGCTCCCTTGACCAGCCGGGGCAGCCAGCAGTACCGTGCCCTGACCGTGCCCGAGCTCACCCAGCAGGTGTTCGACGCCAAGAACATGATGGCGGCCTGCGACCCGCGCCACGGGCGCTACCTGACGGTGGCTGCCGTGTTCCGGGGCCGCATGTCCATGAAGGAGGTGGACGAGCAGATGCTCAACGTCCAGAACAAGAACTCCAGCTACTTCGTCGAGTGGATCCCCAACAACGTCAAGACGGCCGTCTGCGACATCCCGCCGCGCGGCCTCAAGATGGCGGTCACCTTCATCGGCAACAGCACCGCCATCCAGGAGCTCTTCAAGCGCATCTCCGAGCAGTTCACCGCCATGTTCCGTCGCAAGGCCTTTCTCCACTGGTACACGGGCGAGGGGATGGATGAGATGGAGTTCACAGAGGCAGAAAGCAACATGAACGACCTGGTCTCCGAGTACCAGCAGTACCAAGATGCCACCGCGGAGGAGGAAGGGGAGTTTGAGGAAGAGATCGAGCAAGATGAGGCTTAAAATTAAAAAAAAAAACAACAAAAAAACCATGGTCATCCCTTGATCCTGTACATAAAAACATCCTTTTTTTAAAATTTTGTAATTGAGCAGATTTTGTGGGCTATTGCAGGCTCTTGCAGGGCTCGAGTTTAAAATCACCATGCGTGGCCAAACCACTGGCCAATTTGATGAGTACCGTCCATAATATGCGAAACTCCCCATCAAAGCCCAAACCCAAGTCACCATCCCAGGTTAGAGCAAATTATTATCGCAAGCCCCACATACAAATTGAAATTGGCTGTGTAATTGTGGAAGCTTTAAGGGCCTATCCCACTTGCTAATTTTTTTCGGAGGCGAAAGACCATTTCAAACTCCAGCGGCGACATTTTTTTTGCGACACTTGAAGGAAAATACACCGCGCGTCATACGGCCCGTATTTTTCAGTGACCTGATATACGGCAGTCGCCAAAAAAAGTCGCCAAGCGGGACAGGCCCTTTAATGATTTGAAAGTGGCTTATTCTTCAGATGCGATCAAATCTGAGGAAGGGATAAGAATGTTGCAAATTTGACATGGGGGGGGGGGGGGGGGGGCAACTAGAAAATGTAAGTCTCAAATCATTCAGATGAGTGAACCCAGCCACCAGTGGAGGCAGAGGAGCCAACTACAGGTCAGACGGATGTGAGCTTTGTCTGATCTGTAAATCCAATATCCCTGGGCAGTGCAAGTATAAATTTGGACTGTGGCCCTCAACTCCTATGGTGAACTCGAGCCCTGTGCTGCAGTATTCCTCCTTGAGTCTTTGTTTTGACTGTTTCTGAGCCAATTGTTCCCCTGTTTCAGATCATTCGATATCTCTTTAGTACAGCTGTGTGGTGGGTTTGGCAATACTGGGCTGGGCAAACATTGGATGTGCTGATGGTTTCTGGCAAACACTTCGATGATACTAATTTGACGTTAGTGAATGGAAACATGGAGATCGTGAGATCAATTGTTGCACAGTCATTCTGTTGCTGGGCGTGTGAAGTCACCTTGCCCAATCGTTAGTGCCTAGGTCAGGGGTTGGCAACCTACGGCCCCCGGGCCAAATTCGGCCCATAACCCGAAATCACGGGCATTTAAAAAATAAATAAATAATTCCCCTCATTCATCCGGCCCGCAGACGTCCGCCATCTCCGGTACCTGGAATGTTTAAGGAAGAACTGCAGATGCTGGAAAAATCGATGCTAGAAAAAAAAAAATGCTGGAGTAAGTTTCTCCAGCATTTTTTTTCCTACCTCCAGTACCTGGAATGTGATTTGGCTGTACCCTATCCTGACCAAAGCCGCCGGCACGGCCACTCGCCTTATGTGTCTGGGCTTCACTGTCTGGATCGGGGTTGCCAGTTGGCCGGGAACGTGTGAGTATTCGAGCCACCGCCTTCAGAACGGAGCCAAGGCAATGGTCTGTGGGTGCGCCATGTTGGTAAGCACCGGAACTAGGGGCCAGTACTCCGGGTGGCGTCCTTGAAGGGGCGGGATCTATGTGAACACGTGGTTTGATGCCGGCCATCCGGGGCGGGATCCATGTGTACACGTGATAGATGTGGCCTGCCAGTTAAGTCAAGTTTATTCGTCTCATACACATACGCGATGTGCATTGAAATGAAAAGTGGCAATGCTCGAGGACTTTGTGCAAAAAACAAACAAACTACAAACAGAATGGAACAGAATCACATATTATTTTACATATTACATATTGTGGGAGGAAGAAAAAAGGAACAAAAACAGCAATTTTGCAAAAACAGTAGAATGGTACAGTAACGTTAGTCCCTGGTGAGATAGGAGTTTACAGTCCTAATGGCCTCTGGGAAGAAACTCATTCTCATCCTCTCCGTTCTCACAGCATGGCAACGGAGACGTTTGCCTGACCGTAGCAGCTGGAACAGTCCGTTGCAGGGGTGGAAGGGGTCTCCCATGATGTTATTGGCTCTGGAGTTGCACCTTCTGATGTATAGTTCCTGCAGAGGGGCGAGTGAAGTTCCCATAGTGCATTCGGCTGAACGCACTACTCTCTGCAGAGCCTCACAGACGTGTGTCCTGGCCCCCAGTTACGGGTGCATCTGTGTCTGGGCTTCACTGTCGGGATCAAAGATCCTCTCACAGACATGTGGCCTAGCCCCTTGGCAGAAAAGGTTGCCGACCTCCAGCCTCAGTGGAAGATTATTCTCTTGAGCCGGATTCCAACGCACCAGTCTTATTTTGGCTTACACTTGGAGAAAACATTGATGCTGGGACTCAAATCTCCCCCTTCAATAAACCCCACAAATTCTGCCTGCATGCGATTGTTTGTGTATGTCGCAATGCTTTTTAAAAAAATTCGGGGTACTTCAATTTTATACAAAGTCATTGATTGCTCAGGTCACCTTCGAATGGTGCGGACGGCAATCTTTGGACCCCGGGCCGAATGTGGCTCGTAATCCAGAATCATCCGGCCCAGCGGGCGTTTTTATTTTTGGGTTTTTTGCCGTAGTTATCCGGCCCGCTAACTTCCATCATCGCCGCGGTGACGCAATGATGCCTGCGCTGGCGGCCGCAATGGCAGAGCTGCCATCGAGCATCGCCAAGCTCTGGCTGTACTGCAACCTGCACAAAGCCACTGGCACGGCCACGCACCTTCTGTGTGTGGACATCAATGTCGGGATCAAACATCCGTTCTACGATGTTTGGTCGGGGTTGTCAATAGGTCGGGGACGAGCGAGTATGAGTGGCGTCCTCGAAGGGGCGGATCCATGTGTACACGTGATGGATGTGGCCTGCCATCCACTCACAAATATGTGTCCTGGCCCCATGCAGAACAAGGTTGCCCACCCCTGCCTTAGAAGTTTCAATCTACTTTCCTCATCATGCCACCTGCTTTGTATCCTTAACTCTAACCACAAATCATCCCACAGTCTTGCCCAGTGAATGTTTGTAAATCTGATATGGGACCATCTCTACAAATTCAATATCGGGTATAGAAAGCCAGATGACTGATTTGCTACTGAATTTAACCGTGTTTATTTTCACTCATTATTTCTCGTAGAGAATGGATATTTGCAATTCCAGTACCATTGTGCCTGGTGTCCAACAAGTTTGCCAGACACCCTCGAACCCAGCAAAATGTTGCTTTGACCTTGATCCTGTTCTTAAATTTTGTACTCTTAACTTGAACTGTCTGTGGTTGAAATTCAAAATTCATGCATTGTAACTTTCCTCCCATGTTCCATGTTTTGGTTTATTTCTGTTGAGTGAGAGGTGAAGTTGGGTGACATCTGATTCCCCAGTGCAAAAGCACATTGAGGAGCATTGTTTTTACTGATCTGATATTTTGGTTGTGTACAAGGTGAATGATGTACAAGGTTACTGGAAGGACACCTGAGATCTGTGGCCATTATTTAAGTTGCAACCACTTTGTAACTGGTGCCTGGTTCGTGTTCTTGAGCCAAAACTCCACTGCTTAAAACTTTGACCAGGAAACTCTCGAGCTTGTTTCTACACCACTTGCTGAGCACTTTTCAATCTTTGTCTTGTGGACTTTTCTCATGTTTTTTCACCACTATGAATCCTTTTCCTTTTTTTCATATTGAAAAGTGTCGAGCAAGCCTGTTTCTTAACTGAAAATAAACCTTTTGCAATTTCAGTGGCCTGTGTATGTTTACATATCTGGATGTTGGGCAGTGACTATTAAAGGACTGACAAGCTAGATGCAGGAAAAATGGTCCCAATGTTGGTCGGGTCCAGAACCAGGGGCCACAGTCTTAGAAGAAAGGGGAGGCCATTTAAGACTGAGGTGAGAAAAAAAGTTTTCACCCAGAGTGTTGTGAATTTGTAGAATTCCATGCCACAGAGGGCAGTGGAGGCCAAATCAATGGATGGATTTAAGAGTTAGATAGAACTCATGGGGCTATTGGAATCAAGGGATATGGGGAGAAGGCAGGCACGGGTTGTTGATTTGGGACGATCAGCCATGATCACAATGAATGGTGGTGCTGGCTCGAAGGGTCGAATGGCTAGCTCCTGCACCGATTTTCTATGTTTCTAACATGCACGGAATTGTAATCACAAGGCTCTCAACTGGTTCTTTCATTTGCATCTGTTTAATTCGGGTAAACTATCTGTAAAATATTTGGGCTAACACTAGCCGAACTGAAAAATCAATGAGCCAGGGCTGCTGGAGACGCACTTGGCTATAGATCTTTATTCCCCAATGGATATGTGGGAGAATCTCTTGGCTCGGCATTGGTAGCAGCGGAGGTTGCCAATGCAAAAGCTGAATAAATTACTGCTTCCGTCTTCGCTCGGGACTGCAGTGAAATGTAATTTACCATGCAGCGTTACAATTTAAAAAAAAAAAAAAAAAGGACACAATACAATTCAACACAGGCAAGGCAAGTTTATTTATATAGCACCATTCCTACAAGCTGTAATTCATAGTGCTAAACAAAAGAATAACATAGTTTAAAAACATTGCAGAACCACAATACAACACAGGCAACAAAATAGCCAAAATCAAAAATTACATAACAAGCAATAAGACAATTGCATGTATAGTAAAACAAAATCACTAAAACATTAAAACTATTTGGGAAACGAGATGGGACAGGTGGCGGAGGTATGCGTTGGGGAGCACTTCGGATCCAGTGATCACAATACCATTAGTTTCAATATAATTATGGAGAAGGACAGAATTGGGCCTAGGGTTGAGATTTTTGATTGGAGAAAGGCTAACTTTAACGAGATGCGAGATGATTTAAAAGGAGTGAACTGGGACATTTTGTTTTATGGGAAAGATGTAGGGGAGAAATGGAGGACATTTAAAGGGGAAATTTTAAGAGTACAGAATCTTTATGTTCCTGTTCGGTTGAAAGGAACCAGTAAAAATTGGAAAGAGCCCTGGTTTTCAAGGGGAATTGGACATCTTGTTCGGAAAAAGAGGGAGATCTACAATAATTATAGGCAGCATGAAGTAAATGAGGTGCTTGAGGAGTATAAGGAATGTAAAAAGAATCTTAAGAAAGAAATTAGAAAAGCTAAAAGAAGATATGAGGTTGCTTTGGCAAGTAAGGTGAAAGTAAATCCAAAGGGTTTCTACAGCTATATTAATAGCAAAAGGATAACAAGGGATAAAATTGGTCCATTGGAGAGACCGAGTGGACAGCTATCTGCAGAGCCAAAAGAGATGGGGGAGATATTGAACAATTTCTTTTCTTTGGTATTCACCAAGGAGAAGGATATTGAATTATGTGAGGTAAGGGAAACTAGTAGAGTAGCTATGGATACTATGAGTTTCAAAGTAAAAGAAGTACTGACACTTTTGAAAAATATAAGTGGATAAGTCTCCAGGTCCTGACAGGATATTCCCTAGGACATTGAGGGAAGTTAGTGTAGAAATAGCCGGGGCTATGACAGAAATATTTCAAATGTCATTAGAAACGGGAATAGTCCCCGAGGATTGGCGTACTGCGCATGTTGTTCCATTGTTTAAAAAGGGTTCTTAAAGTAAACCTAGCAATTATAGACCGGTTAGTTTGACTTCAGTGGTGGGCAAATTAATGGAAAAGATACTTAGAGATAATATATATAAGTATCTGGATAAAGAGGGTCTAATTAGGAACAGTCAACATGGATTTATGCCTGGAAGGTCATGTTTGATTAATCTTCTTGAATTTTTTGAAGAGGTTACTAGGGAAATTGACGAGGGTAAAGCAGTGGATGTTGTCTATATGGACTTCAGTAAGGCCTTTGGCAAGGTTCCTCATGGAAGGTTGGTTAAGAAGGTTCAACTGTTGGGTATAAATGCAGGAATAGCAAGATGGATTCAACAGTGGCTGAATGGGAGAAGCCAGAGGGTAATGGTGGATGGCTGTTTGTCGGGTTGGAGGCAGGTGACTAGTGGGGTGCCTCGGGGATCTGTGTTGGGTCCTTTGTTGTTTGTCATGTACATCAATGATCTGGATGAAGGGGTGGTAAATTGGATTAGTAAGTATGCAGATGATACCAAGATAGGGGGTGTTGTGGATAATGAAGAGGATTTCCAAAGTCTACAGAATGATTTAGACCAGTTTGGAAAAATGGGCTGAAAGATGGCAGATGGAGTTTAATGCTGATAAATGTGAGGTGCTACACCTTGGCAGGACAAATCAAAATAGGACGTACATTGTAAACGGTAGGGAATTGAAGAATACAGTTGAACAGAGGGATCTGGGAATAACGTGCATAGTTCCTTGAAGGTGGAATCTCATATAGATAGGGTGGTAAAGAAAGCTTTTGGTATGCTAGCCTTTATAAAGCAGAGCATTGAGTATAGAAGCTGGGATGTAATGTTAAAATTGTACAAGGCATTGGTGAGACCAAATCTGGAGTATGGTGTACAATTTTGGTCGCCCAATTATAGGAAGGATGTCAACAAAATAGAGAGGGTACAGAGGCGATTTACTAGAATGTTGCCTGGGTTTCAACAGCTAAGTTACAGAGAGAGGTTGAGTAAGTTAGGTCTTTATTCTCTGGAGCGCAGAAGGTTAAGGGGGGACTTGATAGAGGTCTTTAAAATGGTAAGAGGGATAGACAGAGTTGATGTGGACAAGCTTTTCCCTTTGAGAATAGGGAAGATTCAAACAAGAGGACATGACTTTAGAATTAAGGGACAGAGGTTTAGGGGTAACATGAGGGGGAACTTCTTTACTCAGAGTGGTAGCGGTGTGGAATGAGCTTCCAGTGGAAGTGGTGGCGGCAGGTTCGTTGGTATCATTTAAAATAAATTGGATAGGCATATGGATGAGAAGGGTATGGAGGGTTATGGTATGAGTGCAGGCAGGTGGGACTGAGGGAAAAAAGTTGTTCGGCACGGACTTGAAGGGCCGAGATGGCCTGTTTCCGTGCTGTAATTGTTATATGGTTATATTTTAAAAGCACATAAAAGGGTTACGATTACCTGCATGTTGGGTTATGGAAAAGCTACAGTAAACAACAGTGTTTTAGGCCTGAATTAAATGAGCTTACAGTCTGTGCACACCTCAGGTGTTCAGGGAGCTTGTTCCACAGGTGTGGAGCATAGAAACTGAACGCTGCTTCAGCCTTTTTAGTTCTGACCCTGGGAACACAGAGTAAATCTGTCCCTGAAGACCTGAGGAGTCTAGGTGCCTCATATACAACAAGTAGGTCAGAGATGTATTTTGGACCCAGACCATTCAGTGCCTTGTAAGTCAGTGACATAATTTTAAAATCTATCCTTTTACACACATGGAGCCAGTGCAAAGATTTAAGGACAGGTGTAATGTGGTCCATTTCCTTGGTGTTGGTCAAGACTCTGGCAGCGGCATTTTGGATAAGCTGCACTTGTTTAATTGATTTTTTCAGAGATCTGTAAAGATACCATTACAATAATCTAACCTACTAAAGATATATGCATGAACAAGTTTTTCAGTGTCTTCTTTGGACAGAAATTCCTTGATTCTTGCAATGTTTTTTAGATGGTAGTAGGCAGACATGCACGGTATTCTTCACTGTGGTGGAAGGCAATACAGTTCAGACAGTCCTCCTCCCCCCTTGCTCACCTGTGGTCTGGGCCCTGACCCTCGGTA